>JAJIRX010000571.1:0-14480 GCA_023853785.1 Psilocybe azurescens
GGTTCTGATACTGCCCATGCGATGAAAAAAGGTGAAAATACAGTACAATAATACGATAAATGGTGTAGGGGTATCGCGTGGACATTGAAATTTGCGTCCTGGGTTCAAAATATTCAAAACATGTCACTTTTTCGCATTTGCCACATTGCAGCCCATAATATCAATATGCCGATCCGATCCCGACCCGCGCCCGACTTGTGCATCTATTCCGACCTGTTGTGTGCTTTTATTCGGTACTAGTGCGGTGCGAATATGTGCCTAACCGGTCGGCCAAATCAGCTATCCCGACCTCTTCTATTTTATGATTCTAGACCAACTCTCAGTGGCATTGTACAATGTCAAAAAATATATACATGAAAATAGACAATCTGGTGCAGTAAACTATGCAAACCATTCATCATCCATGTCCGCAAAGTCTTCTGGCCGATACACTTTTCTTGAGTTTCTTACTTTCTTCCGGGGACCAGCCTCACTTTCCGACATATCAGGAGGAAGCGAGTAAGGATACGGATTGCGATGAGCAGGGCCTTCATCGTCATCGGATATCATGTTCGCTGATATGGGCCGGACCGGAGAGCGGGAAAGTGGAGGATATAATGCCGGCACATCCACAGTAGGGTGGACGCGTGAGCGGCGGGAGGTGAGGGGATTGGGCTCATCATCGTCAGAAGACATATTTGCTAATACCATACGAGAATGGGAGTGGGAGTCCGCCGGGTCGGAGAGTAGCTCATCGTCATCAGACAACATATTGTCCAACGCTACACGAGCAAGGGAACGGCTTCGGGACGGGGATGGGGCCGCTGAGGCGTCGGGCGAGTCATCGGACATGTTGTCCAACACTAAGCGGGCGCGGGAATCGATGTCGACTTTGTTCGACAATGGCGTCGATTGGATGGGGTCTACGCTGATTTCAATATCACTGTCGTCCAACATATTGGCGAGGGCATTCCTTGCTCTTAGGTCAACATTCGTTGACGCAATGAATTCTACATCATCATCGTCCGACATATTGGCGGGCATTCCTTGCTCTCAAGTCAACATTGGTCGATGCGATGATCTCAACCTCATCATCGTCCGACATATTGGCGAGGGCATTCCTTGCTCTCAAGTCAACATTGGTCGATGCGATGATCTCAACCTCATCATCGTCCGACATATTGGCCAAGGCGGCCTGTGAACGATTCTCTAATGGAATGGGCGCGGACAGAATTTCGATCTCATCGTCGTCGGACATGTTGGCCAGAACGTGCCGAGTCCGGTTGTCGCCCTGTTGGATGGAAAGAGGCGGCACAATTTCCACCTCATCGTCGATGTCCATATTAGCAAGAGCATCCTTAGGCTTATTGACATCACGTTGTTCAGATGAGGGCCATACAATTTCGTCGTCATCGTCATCGGACATGTTGTTGAGGGCCATTCGAGTAAAATTCATAGTAGCCGGCACCGGAGCGGAAACCGGCACATGTTCCGCTTCATCGTCGTCGGACATACTGGCAAGGGCTTGCCGGACATTCTCCCGGTCGTGGATACCGGAATGCATAGACTCATGCTCCTCTACGCGTGTTCAAGATATCAGTAAAGTGCGTTTAAGAACAGACAAAATGACTACGCACCAGTTCCAACTGTAATCCTCGTCTGAGAATCATTCCCAGCAATATTTCCATCTTCCAACTCGATCCCATACCCGGTGTGAATCTCCGACTGCTGAGACCGTCCAAGTGCGAGAACGTTTTCCCGAGTCAGGCTTTCACCCCACGTCCAATGAGAGCGAGGCGGGGAAGATAGTGCCGGTGCCGGTGCCGAGCCAGAATCCGTATCCCTCGCCGGCACATTTGCTGTTTCCTTCAGCACGGCGGCTTCGTGCAGTTCGTAAAATCCCGCAACACGGCGTTCACAAAGCGAACTCTCTGTCTCTGCTAGTAGTAGAAGTGCTTTGTTATGTCGAACGGCATCGACATTCATTTGGTAGAGATCGACGGCCATCTGTTGGTATATGTCGCACATGGGACAATCCGGGTCGGCACCGGCAACGGAAGCCGGAATTTTGGGTACGGCCAGCAGATCTATCCTTGGCACAGGGGTGGAGTAGGTGAGGGAGGCCGGAACCGGGGGCCGTCATCGTCTGGAGCCGCTGTCCGTGGAAGGACCGATTTTAGTTGTTCGCGGTGGAACGACAAGGCGGCATAGAGCTTTTTATCGTCAAGTGTTGTCGATGCCGCGTCTTTATTCCACCAATCGTACTTGTACTGCGATACAATACGGTGTGTTTGATCAGATCGGGTGTTCGCGGCGAGGATGGCGATAAGCCTTGAATCAAAAGGAAGCGGCAATTGACTAGATGACGCCTGGCACAGTGAAACCGCCAACGAACGCAAAATGACAGGAGTGTCGAACACCAAGCCCATGGCAGTTGCAATGCCAACGTATTGCAAGAAAAATCTCTGTGTAGCAAGGTGTCCATTTTGGGCGAAATATTTGTATCAACAAATATGGACACTCACGGACTCTTTAAGGAGACATGACTGCATCCAAGCTTGATGCCGATTCTCGGCTTCTGTCATCTTCAACAAAGCCGTACGTAGTCGGGAATCCCCATATGCTATACACCTCAAAACATCACGGTGCCATCTGTCATCCGCGCCATTCTGCAGGCTAAAGGGATTGAAGGGTCGGATAGTGTTGTTTCCAGACATAACTAGTGGGTCAGATGAATGAGAGTGGGTGGTTGTAAAACAAGATAGTTGTCATCAAATTTTTGCTACATTGATTTATAATTAGGGTTTGATCGTTGAAATGATTGGTCAGCGATTAATGCCAATTGATGCCACAAGTCAGACTGCCGGTGTGCGTATGCAACTACTCCAGGCAGTAGTGGAACTGAATCCCGTCCCGGTGCCGTTGCCGCCGATTTCCACAACCTGCTTTTGTTGATAAAATACGACACAGTCCACTGCATTTCATACGAAACAAGTGTCTTCTCTTCATCCCATCTTTGAAACTGTGCTCTCGCGAAGCCAATGAACACGTTTGACTATTAGGAATCAGAATGGAGGAACGCAACATAAAATGAATGTCTTACATTCGAGAATGGTCGCAGGATCCGTTTCTTCCTCCATGGCTAAGTCGCCTGCATCTTCGTCGGAACTCGGCACGGCGCCGGAGTCGGCATTTTGTCCGCGCATTCGGGGCAAAAGGCGCTGGCTAACAGAATGCCAAATCCAAGATAGTCGAAGTGTTGTGGAGCCAGCAAGGTTTGGATTCAAAATCATGGTGCTTCCCCTAACATCTTCCTTCTTTAGAACACGTAGTTTACGCAGAGTCATATTGTCCGCACCCAGCCGGATTAGCCGGACACGGCAGTGCGTATACACCTGGGAATGAAAAGATATTTTGTGATTCGCCGCCTTGATTGTTGCCCGGGCCCGGGTCCGGACACCTTTGTTGGGGGCATCTCTGTAAACGCTTGAATACAAGAAGGACTTCTCCGCAATGAGTTCACGAATTTGGTCCAAGTGACCAGTCGCTTGCTTGATACGTGCTCCAAGTTCCGCATTGTTATAGCTGTCATTGCAATTACCATTGGATGGTAGACATAGTATATGTAGGTGAATATCGTCGTTGAGTTCGGCGGCAACGGGTCGGGTCGGGATGTCATCTCCGTCTTCCCAAATATCCAGTGGCTGGTCCGGTGAAATAACACTCTGCCTGGAAATTTGAAGGACACCTGCAAGGTCTTGCAGGTGACTCAGCTGTGTCATCTCCGCAGCCAATTCCTCTCGCAATTTGTTCATTTTATTCCTGTCGTCAATGCGATCTTCGTTAATTAGGCGCCGTGCCCGATTCGAATATCCAACCTTCAGGCCGTTAAATTGATTAGCAACTTACACATGAAATGAATGTCGGCTTACTGTTTTTCTTCCAATAGCAGCGCAAAGTCCAACCAAGATTCCACAGCGGATCGGGTCAGGAGCGGAGCGGAAGCGGCACCGGATGTATTTTCCCCCGGCGATGTCGGCCAGACGTTTGGCGGCATATACATCCATCGCCTTGGGATTATCCAGCCGCTGGGCTTCGGCATCCAGGATTTGTTTTGTCCACATCTCAACCGTGTCTGACCCAGCTGCGGAACTGACTTTCATAAAGCAGTTGTGAAACCTTTCTCTGTGTAAGTTCGCTTCTACAAAACGTTTGGAAAGATACTTCCAGATACCCAGAGCTTTTTATGATTTGAATCGCAGGCATGATCATCGAGAAGCTCTGCCCGATGCGCAAGAGTTGCTGTCCGGGCCGCTCGGGAGATTGGATTCAAGTTTGACCATAGTGATTCCAATATTTCACCGCATACAGTGGCCGCGCCAGGATGAAAGTGGGCGCGTAACGGAAAAAACATTCGTCTTTGTGGGCATGGACGTGAAACATACCAATTGCTCGGTCAAGCTTTAAGCCATGAGGAAGCAAGTGCCCAATCCGTAGCAGCAAGTAAATAAAGTATTGACAAATAATGTCATATATCACCATTGCTCCTTGGTCCGGGTGTACCATAGTGGAGGCCAGGGCCATTAAAAATGAAAAATCCACATTTTTTGCTGTTCTCCCTTGAATAGGTCGGCCATGGAATTTGGGGCAAAGCATCCATGCCGGGCACATGCAAATGCTACAATGCCAGTAATGTCGCAGCGGACGGCGATTAGAGCGTTCTTGATAGCCTTAAATGTGTTCTCACAAGGTGCGCCCTATGGAACGGGTCAACCAGGTCGGGATCGGAACGGGCGGCACCGGGCCGAAACTTACCGTCAATCTTTCTATTGCACGTTTCAAGAATGAATCATATTCTGCACGCAACGGAATCATCCCGCCTCCTTCAGACAGCCATATATCCTGCGACGGCTTTGCTGTCCGAACATGATCTGCCTTAAAATTTCCGTCAGCAACAAATATTCGTTTATACACCCAGCGGTTCGGGTCGTCTTTCCAATTGTCCGGCAAGTTCACCCCGACTTGTGGACATGCTGGGCAGTAATTTGCAAGTTCCCCTTTCCGGACTTCCGTCGCACTTCTACCATTGTGACCAGCAAATCCCGACCATTTGAGTTTCTTCATCCATCGCCACAGACGTGTCATGCGACGAAATTCGTTGTATAGATCGACCACACTTGAGGGAGCAATTGGGTTCGTTACACGGCGCAATAGATTGTAAAATTGATATGCCGATGCCTTGAGTTCAAGATTTGAAAGACGGAAGAAATCAAGCATTTGAGCTGAAAACAATGTCCGGACGTGATAGAAGCTGGTTGGTATCAATCTGTTGGCCATGAGGTCAAGTGGAAGAATGTTAGGCCCCGGCATGAACATGAAACCATAGCCAAGTGGTGAAGTCCGTTTGTGTGAACGACACGGACATACGAGTTATTCAGACCATCGGCGGTGGGAATGCCCCTGTAAAGGCCGTAGTCGGGTCGGCATCACCGACATTTAATGCTGCGAGATAGTTGGGAATGAAACGGACATCGGCTTCGGCATTGGTGACTTCTGTTGCATCGTCAGGCTCCTCATCCGGCACCATTTCGTCTTGTACCACGTCGGAATTATTTTGCAGCGATTGCAAATAGTGTTCAAACTCTTGGTCATTCCAATTATAGTCGGCTGGTGCATTCTCCGATTCCTGCTGGCGAGTATCAGTGTCGTTTGCATTATTCGATGCCGATGCCGATGCCACTCGGTCCCGGTCCCGGTCCGCGTTCTCAAATTCTGTACCCTGTTGCCGGAGTTCTGCCTGCTCCTGCTTATCTTTGGGCCGCTCAATGGATTCCAAATATCTTCTCTGAAATTCTAGAGCTGAACAAAGAGGATTGCCGTCGTGGTGGGGTATCAGAAGGTAACTTCCGACTTCCCAAAGCTCGGCTTTGCGGAAATGGGAACCGGTCCACCGTTGAATTTTGTGCATGGGATTATCTTGGTGTGTCTCGCGCATGCAAGACCTGCATAGCATCGCAGGCATACTGCAGTCTTGACATCGCCATACCGCCCGGAGGTTAGAAGCACAATGAATGCACTCAGAGAGCTCAGGTCGGAGAGATTCCCGGCTGAGCAATGCCCCCAGCAAATCATCTACTCTGTCCACAAACTGCAATATATAATCTCGTTGTGTCTTTTATTTGGTCAGAACATGACTTAAATGAATATCTTTAAAGCAGTCTGACCTTCCGCGTTTTTGGTTCTACAACAGAGTCATCCATTTCCAAGTCCATGCTGTAAAATGGATTGTCTTCATTATCTGGAACCACGTCTATCGGTGGAGAGGGCCCAGCAGTAGGATCTGTCTGTTCACGTTCCAGTGCGACTGCATACTTTTTGTCTTGACTCTCCCATTCCGTGTGACAGTTTTTCTAGTTTCATATGTAATGGCGGCGGCCTCCACATCGCCTTCACGCAATATATTTCTGCGTGCCGCGTTCTTGTTTTTTGCCGTTGAGAGGGCATTGAGAGAGAGAGAGAGAGAGGTCTGTTGAAAGATTGCATATGAAAATTTATCGCATATAACCGCATGATGGGTTATCCGGGTTTAACTGATGTCCGATACTCTATTTGATATTATATTTTGAAAATTTCCATTGTATTACACCTTCCCTTAAACGCCTCTTGACTGTTCCGCCTACTGTGCATCTGTTGCGAATATGGACTCCGCAACTATCGAACAACCTCCTGCCCCACCAAACATATCCTCCAATGATGTGGATGCCGAGCATGTGAACGATGATATCGGTCCGATCCCGAACCCTGTCAATCCCAATTTTCTCGTGCGCCCAGATCGGCGTCAAGTTGTGTATAATTCTGAAGAGCGGAAAGTGCTTGACGCCCATAAAGAAAGGTATCTGGCGTCGAAATCAGCGGAAGAACGCAAAGTGTGGCAAAGACATACATTTTGCCTGCAATATTTCAGTACTGGGACAGTATAGGTCATGAAATCGGAGACTCACGAACGCAAGCAAGTACGTCAAGGTTTCATTCTATTCAAAAGCTAAAGTCTAAATGTTCTAAAAATACATTTGGGCGCCTTCTCGGGACTGTTAACATTATATAGAAGCTAGTCGCTTGGATGCAAAACACATGGCGTGGAGCCAAAGTTGCAGAAACAATAATTACAGGGGCAGCAATGAAAAGAACAGAAGTTTTATGGCAGACACGCAAGGATGATGTTTTTGCAGAGATCGCAAGTCTAATGGGACTTAATTCCGCATCCACTCAAACACCTAATTGGTTTGACTTTCGTATGAAGGCTTTGGGAAACATCCTGCAACGCATGTCAGCACTGCAGCTGGAACAACTAGATAGACAAGGTGCACAGATTGTGTCTGCAGCAAATCAGGACAACGACAGGAGACAACAGTCAGTGCTATGCTTCTTTGTGGGCGGCTCAATCAAAGTATCGCACAGGCTGGCCGAAAAAAGCCATTTCACGGTTCTCAAAAAGCGCAAAGGGTCACTGGAACGAAATGGGGTCCTATCCCTTTCATTTGTGGCATACACAGACACGTCAGGCAAGCTTGTCGTTCAGGTGTAAGCAAATTTCTCCAATTGCCGGCCGGCTCCCGCACCCGGCATCGGCATTTTCATTCTATTCACAATTTTATAGTGTTGATCAGATGGCGGAACTTATTGAGGTCGATGCTCCACTATTCGAAAGTCAATACAGGCCTCAGGTGCACCAAATGAAGCTCTATGTGATGGAATATATAACCAAAATGAAGAAGATCTTGAACCCTGGACCTACGCCATGGGCGCCGAACGGCACCGGCAATGATGTCAAGGATCTCAATCTGCAATTCGACCAGCACGGATTCCCGATCCTTCCCCAGAGATTAGACACAAAGTCAGGCAACCTGCCTGTCAAGAAAGAACTCGATGAGATGATTCGGAAATACTTTGCGAAACATTACAGTTTGTCCACCTCATAGCTTAGCCAGCATTTCTGAACTGAAAATATGAATAGAGCTGGCAACGAACGGCCGAAGCAAACATGTCCCGTACAAACAACTACAGGAAAATCAGGCTCAGTTCGTATTACCGGAATATCTTCCCAGTGGATTCACAATCAAAGACCCTCGCGACCTGAGTTTGCCCAACATAATATCACTGATAGACCACATTTTGGGGCGACAGGAAACACATCCCATAAACCATGTGTTTCGCTTTTCAATGGTCAACGCCAAACGAAAAGGTTACGAACCTATCCGTACACATTATCCGGACGAGAGCGGTCAAGAGGAGTCCGGCCCGAGTCCGATCCCGACACGGTTCCGGCTTCAGGCACAAAAAGCATACAAATTCCAACAAAAGAAAGGCAAAAGCAAAGCTCAGAATACGGATGGGCAAAATGTTTTGGGATCGGAGATATTCTCTTGCAAATGAGTCCCGCCCCGGACTCCGATGTGGACATGCCGGCACCCATACGCCCGTTGTCGATAAAGGCAAAGAAAAGGCTATTGGACCGGACTCGGAAGTTCGAACGATATTGATCAAGGGGCTCCGGAGTTTTTAGCTGCACCAGCCACACTCCTTCATTTGCCACAGGCTAATCCGCTCAACGATGTCCATGATGGGCACGAACATCTGAATTCATGGGACTGGGGCACCAATGTGGGACCTTACCCTGACTTAAGCTACAATGCCAGCCTAACAGTCGCACATCCTTTTGCCGCTGGGCCATCCAATGCCGAAACACTGGGACCTCTGAATGCCGATCCCGACGACGGACTTGATGACATGGCGTATATCAGAAGTTTCAGTGACAGCCAAAACATGTTTTACAACAGTCAGACAATGTTTGGTAACAACCACTCCAACAACTATCAGCTTCAGAATGCGCAGACCCAAGCCTTCTTGCCGCATTTAAATGACAATACCTACGCCTTTTCGAACAACATTGCCGCGCAATTGTCCGGTCAGGACTATGATCAACAGAGAGTGACACTGGATGCAGACAATGGTAACTCCCCATTGATGCATATCACGTCTCAAATCGAACCCCGAAAAAAAGAAAGTCGAAAACTTTGGCGACCATTCAATCTTCATCCGTTTCCACAGAAGTTCAAATGTTTGACTTATTCAACGTTATCGGCAAATCGTCAATCGGCGGGATCCGGTGCCGATATCGGACCCCATGCACCCAGCGAAATACCTACACAACGACTTTGCCAGCAAGAATTGCGTCTCGACAATGAAGACTTACCTGTTAACATCGGAGTCTGCGTGTCGTCCGGGCGGACTCGGGGCCAATGCCGATGTTGCACCTCAAATCTCCTCTGAAACACCTACACAACGACTTTTCCAACAAGAATTGCACGGTAGTGTAATGACCACCGCGATTGGTCTCAGCACTGAGGACTTGAACAGATTGCCTGCTGCCACTTCTGCGAAGAGGACAGTCCGGACTTCAGATACATTGGCATTACTAGAATCCGAGTCCGACAAATTGCGGGTCAATGGCCCGCGCAAACGCATACGTAGAGTGCGGGAATAACAGTATGCACTCTCACATTTCAGATGGGCACAAGAAAATATTGTTATATTTGACAAACAAAATTAGAGAGCATGTACATGTGTGATATATAACAAAAAAAAACCGCATGCGTCCCAAATGAAACCACACCGGAAGCTGTATATGATGTCCGAAACAAACGTGACAGCAGAAAACGTCCCAAAGAACAAATTCACGAAGTGTCGGACTACTCATCATCCATCTCATCTTCCGTGTCGTGGTCGACCAAGCCGCGCCGATGGCTAAGAGGGCTCACCGGCGTGGGCCTCCTCGTGATAACTACCACGGGCTGAGAATTGCCAGTAGACGTAGACGGGCGGAGTCGGCGCGAAGCCGGACACATATGGGGGCCGAGAGCGATAGCCCTCAGAGCTGGAGGTCGCCACTGGAAGCGACGGCTGTGAACTTGCAGACGACTGTGTCGGTGTGCTCCGTTGTGCACGAGGGGAGACTCCAGCTGCAGATCGTCCTCCGTTTGCATTTGGTCGCTCGCCGATGTCGCTGCCGGCAGTGAAGCTTGTTGTTGCTCCATGTCGACGTCCTCGATTGCTGGAGTGGCCACGGTAGAGGGACCTGAATTGTAGCGCCAAATGACGGCGCCAGTGACATTGTGATAAATACAGCCATGACTTGGACGGTTGGGATCGAACTTACGGTGAAGGTACGAGTCAGGGTTCTGTGCCAGAGTGACGTTCCGGTGGAACATGTGGCCCGGAAGAAATGTGGGAGCGGCGGCAGCGATGTCCGTTGCGACAGTGGGCGATTGCGCGGGGACGAGAGGGATCGCGGGAATGAGGGCGGAAGCGGCGCGGACGCCGGCGCGGAAGCGGCAATATTTGCGGTTGATCCTTCCGACGATTCTACCTCTGCTTGGTGTGCCGCTGAATCGTGCTCGACGTTGTGAGGTGCTGGCGTAGCGATCGGCGGCGAACGAGGGCGCGTGGTAGGGACAGCGGTCTCCGCGCCATCGGCAATTGTTCCGGAGCCCGAAATGGCGGCACTTGAGGTCGACGCAGTCCGAGCCGAAGGAGGTTGTCTTTGTAGCCTGGCTACACGACCCTCCAGATCAGCGACCGCATTGCATAGGTCCCCTATTTCGTCGTCGAATTTTGGATGACCTCTGTGTTTTTGCGGAGCTGCTCACGAGCCTTGTCCATCGCCCTTTTTGACCGGCCACCACCTCCTCCAACTTCTCTATCCTATCTTCCAGCCGCGGGACAATTTCGTCCAAAGCTCTCCAGCGCTCAATGTCCTCCAAAGTGATATCTGAATACTATTTAGCTTTATCACTGGTATACGAAGAAAAAATCACTTACCCGCGAAGGCCGGGTTGAAAGCGCTCCCGGACATTTCATCCATCCTTGCCCTCTTTGCGGCCGGCATTTGCGCAGTCGCCTTCCCTTCCGCTTCGTTGCCTTCCCCTTCCCCTTCCCCTTCCCCTTCCTTTCCCTTCTTGCCTTCTTTGTCGTCTTCCGTCCGACATGCCATATGAGACAGGCGCAGTAATAACATGACCCACCGCTCTTACGACCTTCTACCTGCACGCATTCCAGTTTTTTCCTCTTGCACCGCAGGCACGTCACCGCGTAGGCGCGATTAGAGCGTTTGGGGCCGGACGCGTTGGTTTGCCGTGCCGATCTGTCTTCGGGATCCGGGAGCGCCTTCGTGAAACGAGGATCGTCGTCGTCATCGTCGTCATCGTCGTCATTGTCCTCGGTAGATTCTTCTTCGTCTTCGTCTTCACCTTCGCATCATCGTCTTTGTCGTCGTCGTCGTCGTCGTCGTCCACTGGCTCGGCGGACCTCTTGCGCTTTTCGCTAGGGCCGTGTCCGTTGCCGGCTTGTTGCGCGCGGAACGATTGTGCCGATCGGAGTCCGTGCCGTCGTCCATTTCGCGTCCTCTGCCACTGGATGAAGCGCTCGCGATGCCTTTTTGCTTGCGGTGTGATCGTCATCCTGGACAGCTCGATGGAGGGGGACGGATTCGTTGGGAGGTCGTTGGAGGAGGCGGGGCGCTATGTGGCGGAATGTATGTGTCGACGCTGGTTCGGGCACATCAAACATCTGCAACGCTAGTAAGTGATGACCCATACCGGTTGACAGGTCCGGGATAGCATCCCGGACCTGTGTGGGCTTCGGTTTTGCTCGGGCTTTGACCCAGACATTTTCTGAAGCTGTGGTCGCCCCTTTGATCCTGAGGCCTCCTGCGGTCCTGGCCCATGTGCCATGGCTTTGACTGGGTTGGTATTTATTTGCATTACCTGCGTGGCGCGAGGGCGAGGTCGAGGGCGAGGCGACCCTGGACCGGGACCGGGACCGGGACGGCAGCCGGACCTGCCATCTCGCGCTCACCCCTCTTTTCCGTATCCGTGCCCAGTCCGACGTCCTGTCTCGCTGAGCCCCGATCCTTCCCAACTCCCGCTCCTCCTTGAGTTATCTCGCCTGACCGAACTGTTTCCTCCTCTCTCTATCACTCTCCTTGCCGCCTCCGGCGTCACTCCCTTCTGCGCGTGCGGTTGTCGTGTGCAGTTCCCTCTGTTCAGCGCAACTTTTCTTGTATTTTGCCGCAAATTCCGCCGGGTTGAAATCTGAGTTCTTGAACACGCTGTAGTAATTACAACGGAGTCCAGAAGAAGAGGTTGCCGTGGGCAGCAAATGTCTCCTTGAAAAGACCGTCCTCTTTGGCCGTCAATACATTTCTCTATATCTTTGGTCAAAATATTGGTCGCCAATGCCGCAAATGTACTTACCAAACCTTTCTTCTGTGATTTCAGAACCTCCACGATATTGCCGTTGTTTGCGCCTTTCTGGAACAAATCGTCGAGGTGCAACATAGCGCCGATTAGGCTATCGGAATTTGCGAAGATCGTGTTGTTGGACATGTTTTGTCTTGCAAAAGTGATAAGCGGGAGGCGGGTTCTGGACGCGAAAATTGGCGGATCGGCACAGGGAAGTTACGGTAATTGAAGAGCGCAAAAATAAAATGATGGTAAACATCAACCTGCCAAATAGATGTCAATACTGCCGCCACACACGCGTCGTAGCCCCTAAACACTCAGTGTCCGGATCGCTGACTTACTTTTCAACCACCATGCCTAATCCCGAGACACACACATCTGCAGTCCCAGAGGGCTATGCTCTGATCCCCAGTCAGCACAAAGGAAAGATGGATATCTTGTCCCACAATTTATTCTTCCCGATCTCCTCCAGTCCTTTCACGCACATCGTGAAAAAAAAATGGAGACCACCATAGCGGAACGCAAAGTCAGTACATTTGTGTTCAACATGTCTTTGGCCCACCCGTTGGCGTTCCGATGCCGTGCCGCTCCGATGCTGTATTTACATACACTTCGTTCCGGGACCGGGGATTGGGACCGGATCGATTCAGTCCGATGCTAACGTATATATGGTTTCATTAGAGCTCTCAGGTGCATAGTCGGCCGTTCGTTGAAATTGCGGAGGAGCACATCAAGGTTCCTCCAAATCCCGTAAGTCTCATATCAGTATTTTGTCAGTATTAATCTCACTTTATAAGGATTTGAGTAACGAGGAGCGCCTCAATATTCATGCCGAAGTCATTGCGGCTACGAACCGGCTCGGAGCCTCCTACAAGGACGCGGCAAATCGCTTGTATCTGGCCGAAGTCGCTAAGCTGAAAGCGGTGGACCTTCACAAGAAGGGTCTTGCTAACGAGTCCCAGCGCATGCAAAATGCTTTGATTGAATTTGAAAGAAAATATCGGGATAATGCGCATACCGACACGAATGCAGTGGATGGGGATGTCGGTATTGAAAGATCGGTGACGGCACAGTCAGGGCAGGACGCGACTGGTGCTCTGCAATACGATAGATCGGGCAAAAGCAAGGGCAAGGGCAAAGGCAAAGGCAAAGGCAAGGCCCGGATTATCTACGAATAGTTGAATACCCTTTTTATCTTTTTTGGTGTGTAATGGAATGAATGTATCTCATATAAGGAGAATACTCTTGCCAGCGACTCAATGGAATCAAGGTGCTTTAAACCCACCTGTGATTTCGGGCTGCCGTGCCGGATTCGGGTCGGACACGACATTTGTACTTTCCGTCCGCTTTGATAACACCGCACACTGCCTTGCCGTTCCTTTCTACCTTAACATGATGCGTATTTTTATTCATTGAAGACAGTAGTAAAATTACCATGCCAATTTTGTATCCACCGTAGGAAGTGAATTCTCATCCAAAGTACCTGAGCATGAATGACAAAGGTAACTCTCATTTTTGCCTTCGCACAAACGGGTATTTGAAACACACGGGAAGAGGCCGGCGTGTCCGCTCCGTGCCCGACCCGACATCTGGTCTTGAGTTTTGAAGCATGACATTCGGTGCCACTAGCTTTAAGTGAGAAATGCTATGTCCGCTAATGTTCCGGTATCCGCTCCGTGCAGCGTCCGTCCCGACCCGTCGATACAATGTCATGTGTCATGCATTCTCAGGTATTGCACACGCAAGTAAACATTCCGGGTTGGGCACGGGTCGGACATGCTTTTTTGCTTGACGCATTTTCAAATTTTGACCGAATGGGAGGCAGAGATGGTATAATTTCATGCATATTGAGAATTTAGTGCAATTCAGCCCATAATGGAAAATAAAGCCAGAAAGCCGGCGTCCGACCCGGTCCTGACCCGACCCGCAGAATGTGCAAACCACATCCTGGCCAGAGTAATCCTGACATGCGATGGATATATGGGGTATGTATCCATCAAGTGGTCAGATTCCTCCATTCACCGGCCCATACAATATGGTACAGTGTGGATTGCCATTTAAAGGTATGGTACATTGGGCGGCTCAGAGGAATTATTGAATCCATATGGAATGCTACATTGTAACTGTACTTTGTATCATATACTATAGTACAGTGTAACATCAGTATGTGCCGACACCAGGTAAGTCGCGATTAACCCTCCC
>JAJIRX010000572.1:0-54151 GCA_023853785.1 Psilocybe azurescens
GTTTCAAGAATGAATCATATTCTGCACGCAACAAATCCCGCCTCCTTCTGACAGCCATATATATCCTGCAGCCGGCTTTGCTGTCCGAACATGATCTGCCTTAAATTTCCGTCAGCAACAAATATTCGTTTATACACCCAGCGGTTCGGTCGCTCTTCCAATTGTCCGGCAAGTTCACCCCGACTTGTGGACATGCTGGGCATTAATTTGCAAGTTCCCCCGGACTTCCGTCGCACTTCTACCATTGTGACCAGCAAATCCCACCATTTGAGTTTCTTCATCCATCGCCACAGACGTGTCATGCGACGAAATTCGTTGTATAGATCGACCACACTTGAGGGAGCAATTGGGTTCGTTACAGGCGCAATAGATTGTAAAATTGATATGCCGATGCCTTGAGTTCAAGATTTGAAAGACGGAAGAAATCAAGCATTTGAGCTGAAAACAATGTCCGGACGTGATAGAAGCTGGTTGGTATCAATCTGTTGGCCATGAGGTCAAGTGGAAGAATGTTAGGCCCCGGCATGAACATGAAACCATAGCCAAGTGGTGAAGTCCGTTTGTGTGAACGACACGGACATACGAGTTATTCAGACCATCGGCGGTGGGAATGCCCCCTGTAAAGGCCGTAGTCGGGTCGGCATCACCGACATTTAATGCTGCGAGATAGTTGGGAATGAAACGGACATCGGCTTCGGCATTGGTGACTTCTGTTGCATCGTCAGGCTCCTCATCCGGCACCATTTCGTCTTGTACCACGTCGGAATTATTTTGCAGCGATTGCAAATAGTGTTCAAACTCTTGGTCATTCCAATTATAGTCGGCTGGTGCATTCTCCGATTCCTGCTGGCGAGTATCAGTGTCGTTTGCATTATTCGATGCCGATGCGATGCCACTCCCGGTCCCGGTCCCGCGTTCTCAAATTCTGTACCCTGTTGCCGGAGTTCTGCCTGCTCCTGCTTATCTTTGGGCCGCTCAATGGATTCCAAATATCTTCTCTGAAATTCTAGAGCTGAACAAAGAGGATTGCCGTCGTGGTGGGGTATCAGAAGGTAACTTCCGACTTCCCAAAGCTCGGCTTTGCGGAAATGGGAACCGGTCCACCGTTGAATTTTGTGCATGGGATTATCTTGGTGTGTCTCGCGCATGCAAGACCTGCATAGCATCGCAGGCATACTGCAGTCTTGACATCGCCATACCGCCCGGAGGTTAGAAGCACAATGAATGCACTCAGAGAGCTCAGGTCGGAGAGATTCCCGGCTGAGCAATGCCCCAGCAAATCATCTACTCTGTCCACAAACTGCAATATATAATCTCGTTGTGTCTTTTATTTGGTCAGAACATGACTTAAATGAATATCTTTAAAGCAGTCTGACCTTCCGCGTTTTGGTTCTACAACAGAGTCATCCATTTCCAAGTCCATGCTGTAAAATGGATTGTCTTCATTATCTGGAACCACGTCTATCGGTGGAGAGGGCCCAGCAGTAGGATCTGTCTGTTCACGTTCCAGTGCGACTGCATACTTTTTGTCTTGACTCTCCCATTCCGTGTGACAGTTTTTCTAGTTTCATATGTAATGGCGGCGGCCTCCACATCGCCTTCACGCAATATATTTCTGCGTGCCGCGTTCTTGTTTTTGCCGTTGAGAGGGCATTGAGAGAGAGAGAGAGAGAGTTCTGTTGAAAGATTGCATATGAAAATTTATCGCATATAACCGCATGATGGGTTATCCGGGTTTAACTGATGTCCGATACTCTATTTGATATTATATTTTGAAAATTTCCATTGTATTACACCTTCCCTTAAACGCCTCTTGACTGTTCCGCCTACTGTGCATCTGTTGCGAATATGGACTCCGCAACTATCGAACAACCTCCTGCCCCACCAAACATATCCTCCAATGATGTGGATGCCGAGCATGTGAACGATGATATCGGTCCGATCCCGAACCCTGTCAATCCCAATTTTCTCGTGCGCCCAGATCGGCGTCAAGTTGTGTATAATTCTGAAGAGCGGAAAGTGCTTGACGCCCATAAAGAAAGGTATCTGGCGTCGAAATCAGCGGAAGAACGCAAAAGTGTGGCAAAGACATACATTTTGCCTGCAATATTTCAGTACTGGGACAGTATAGGTCATGAAATCGGAGACTCACGAACGCAAGCAAGGGTACGTCAAGGTTTCATTCTATTCAAAAGCTAAAGTCTAAATGTTCTAAAAATACATTTGGGCGCCTTCTCGGACTGTTAACATTATATAGAAGCTAGTCGCTTGGATGCAAAACACATGGCGTGGAGCCAAAGTTGCAGAAACAATAATTACAGGGGCAGCAATGAAAAGAACAGAAGTTTTATGGCAGACACACAAGGGATGATGTTTTTGCAGAGATCGCAAGTCTAATGGGACTTAATTCCGCATCCACTCAAACACCTAATTGGTTTGACTTTCGTATGAAGGCTTTGGGAAACATCCTGCAACGCATGTCAGCACTGCAGCTGGAACAACTAGATAGACAAGGTGCACAGATTGTGTCTGCAGCAAATCAGGACAACGACAGGAGACAACAGTCAGTGCTATGCTTCTTTGTGGGCCGGCTCAATCAAAGTATTGCACAGGCTGGCCGAAAAAAGCCATTTCACGGTTCTCAAAAAGCGCAAAGGGTCACTGGAACGAAATGGGGTCCTATCCCTTTCATTTGTGGCATACACAGACACGTCAGGCAAGCTTGTCGTTCAGGTGTAAGCAAATTTCTCCAATTGCCGGCCGGCTCCCCGACACCCGGCATCGGCATTTTCATTCTATTCACAATTTTATAGTGTTGATCAGATGGCGGAACTTATTGAGGTCGATGCTCCACTATTCGAAAGTCAATACAGGCCTCAGGTGCACCAAATGAAGCTCTATGTGATGGAATATATAACCAAAATGAAGAAGATCTTGAACCCTGGACCTACCATGGGCGCCGAACGGCACCGGCAATGATGTCAAGGATCTCAATCTGCAATTCGACCAGCACGGATTCCCGATCCTTCCCCAGAGATTAGACACAAAGTCAGGCAACCTGCCTGTCAAGAAAGAACTCGATGAGATGATTCGGAAATACTTTGCGAAACATTACAGTTTGTCCACCTCATAGCTTAGCCAGCATTTCTGAACTGAAAATATGAATAGAGCTGGCAACGAACGGCCGAAGCAAACATGTCCCGTACAAACAACTACAGGAAAATCAGGCTCAGTTCGTATTACCGGAATATCTTCCCAGTGGATTCACAATCAAAGACCCTCGCGACCTGAGTTTGCCCAACATAATATCACTGATAGACCACATTTTGGGCGACAGGAAACACATCCCATAAACCATGTGTTTCGCTTTTCAATGGTCAACGCCAAACGAAAGGTTACGAACCTATCCGTACACATTATCCGGACGAGAGCGGTCAAGAGGAGTCCGGCCCGAGTCCGATCCCGACACGGTTCCGGCTTCAGGCACAAAAAGCATACAAATTCCAACAAAAGAAAGGCAAAAGCAAAGCTCAGAATACGGATGGGCAAAATGTTTTGGGATCGGAGATATTCTCTTGCAAATGAGTCCCGCCCGGACTCCGATGTGGACATGCCGGCACCCATACGCCCGTTGTCGATAAAGGCAAAGAAAAGGCTATTGGACCGGACTCGGAAGTTCCGAACGATATTGATCAAGGGGCTCCGGAGTTTTTAGCTGCACCAGCCACACTCCTTCATTTGCCACAGGCTAATCCGCTCAACGATGTCCATGATGGGCACGAACATCTGAATTCATGGGACTGGGGCACCAATGTGGGACCTTACCCTGACTTAAGCTACAATGCCAGCCTAACAGTCGCACATCCTTTTGCCGCTGGGCCATCCAATGCCGAAACACTGGAACCTCTGAATGCCGATCCCGACGACGGACTTGACGACATGGCGTATATCAGAAGTTTCAGTGACAGCCAAAACATGTTTTACAACAGTCAGACAATGTTTGGTAACAACCACTCCAACAACTATCAGCTTCAGAATGCGCAGACCCAAGCCTTCTTGCCGCATTTAAATGACAATACCTACGCCTTTTCGAACAACATTGCCGCGCAATTGTCCGGTCAGGACTATGATCAACAGAGAGTGACACTGGATGCAGACAATGGTAACTCCCCATTGATGCATATCACGTCTCAAATCGAACCCCAAGAAAAAAAGAAAGTCGAAAACTTTGGCGACCATTCAATCTTCATCCGTTTCCACAGAAGTTCAAATGTTTGACTTATTCAACGTTATCGGCAAATCGTCAATCGGCGCGGATCCGGTGCCGATATCGGACCCCATGCACCCAGCGAAATACCTACACAACGACTTTGCCAGCAAGAATTGCATCTGACAATGAAGACTTACCTGTTAACATCGGAGTCTGCGTGTCGTCCGGGCGGACTCCGGGCCAATGCCGATGTTGCACCTCAAATCTCCTCTGAAACACCTACACAACGACTTTTCCAACAAGAATTGCACGGTAGTGTAATGACCACCGCGATTGGTCTCAGCACTGAGGAGTTGAACAGATTGCCTGCTGCCACTTCTGCGAAGAGGACAGTCCGGACTTCAGATACATTGGCATTACTAGAATCCGAGTCCGACAAATTGCGGGTCAATGGCCCGCGCAAATGCATACGTAGAGTGCGGGAATAACAGTATGCACTCTCACATTTCAGATGGGCACAAGAAAATATTGTTATATTCTGACAAACAAAATTAGAGAGCATGTACATGTGTGATATATAACAAAAAAAAACCGCCCATAGCGTCCCAAATGAAACCACACCGGAGAGCGTATATGATGTCCGAAACAAACGTGACAGCAGAAAACGTCCCAAAGAACAAATTCACGAAGTGTCGGACTACTCATCATCCATCTCATCTTCCGTGTCGTGGTCGACCAAGCCGCGCCGATGGCTAAGAGGGCTCACCGGCGTGGGCCTCCTCGTGATAACTACCACGGGCTGAGAATTGCCGGTAGACGTAGACGGGGCGGAGTCGGCGCCGAAGCCGGACACATATGGGGGCCGAGAGCGATAGCCCTCAGAGCTGGAGGTCGCCACTGGAAGCGACGGCTGTGAACTTGCAGACGACTGTGTCGGTGTGCTCCGTTGTGCACGAGGGGAGACTCCAGCTGCAGATCGTCCTCCGTTTGCATTTGGTCGCTCGCCGATGTCGCTGCCGGCAGTGAAGCTTGTTGTTGCTCCATGTCGACGTCCTCGATTGCTGGAGTGGCCACGGTAGAGGGACCTGAATTGTAGCGCCAAATGACGGCGCCAGTGACATTGTGATAAATACAGCCATGACTTGGACGGTTGGGATCGAACTTACGGTGAAGGTACGAGTCAGGGTTCTGTGCCGGAGTGACGGATTCCGGTGGAACATGTGGCCCGGAAGAAATGTGGGAGGCGGCGGCAGCGATGTCCGTTCGCGACAGTGGGGCGATTAGCAGCGGGGACGAGAGGGATCGCGGGAATGAGGGGCGGAAGCGGCGCGGACGCCCGGCGCAGCGGCAATATTTGCGGTTGATCCTTCCGACGATTCTACCTCTGCTTGGTGTGCCGCTGAATCGTGCTCGACGTTGTGAGGTGCTGGCGTAGCGATTGGCGGGCGAACGAGGGGCGCGTGGTAGGGACAGCGGTCTCCGCGCCATCGGCAATTGTTCCGGAGCCCGAAATGGCGAGGCACTTGAGGTCGACGCAGTCCGAGCCGAAGGAGGTTGTCTTTGTAGCCTGGCTACACGACCCTCCAGATCAGCGACCGCATTGCATAGGTCCCCTATTTCGTCGTCGAATTTTGGATGACCTCTGTGTTTTGCGGAGCTGCTCACGAGCCTTGTCGATCGCCCTTTTTGACCGGCCACCACCTCCTCCAACTTCTCTATCCTATCTTCCAGCCGCGGGACAATTTCGTCCAAAGCTCTCCAGCGCTCAATGTCCTCCAAAGTGATATCTGAATACTATTTAGCTTTATCACTGGTATACAAAGAAAAAAATCACTTACCCGCGAAGGCCAGGTTGAAAGTGCTCCCAGACATTTCATCCATCCTTGCCCTCTTTGCGGCCGGCATTTGCGCAGTCGCCTTCCCTTCCGCTGTTTGCCTTCCCCTTCCCCTTCCCCTTCCCCTTCCCCTTCCCTTCCCCTTCCCCTTCCCCTTCCCCTTTCCCTTCTTGCCTTCTTTGTCCGACATGCCATATGAGACAGGGCGCAGTAATAACATGACCCACCGCTCTTACGACCTTCTACCTGCACGCATTCCAGTTTTTCCTCTTGCACTGCAGGCACGTCACCGCTGTGAGGCGCTGATTAGAGCGTTTTGGGGGCCGGACACGTTGGCCGGGTTTGCCGTGCCGATCTGTCTTCGGGATCCGGGAGCGCCTTCGTGAAACGAGGATCGTCGTCGTCATCGTCATCGTCGTCGTCCTCAGTAGATTCTTCTTCGTCTTCGTCTTCACCTTCGGCATCATCGTCTTTGTCGCCGTCGCCGTCGTCGTCGTCCACTGGCTCGGCGGACCTCTTGCGCTTTTCGCTAGGGCCGTGTCCGTTGCCGACTTGTTGCGCAGCGGAACGATTGTGCCGATCGGAGTCCGTGCCGTCGTCCATTTCCGCGTCCTCTGCCACTGGATGAAGCGCTCGCGATGCCTTTTTGCTTGCGGTGTGATCGTCATCCTGGACAGCTCGATGGAGGGGGACGGATTCGTTGGGAGGTCGTTGGAGGAGGCGGGGCGCTATGTGGCGGAATGTATGTGTCGACGCTGGTTCGGGCACATCAAACATCTGCAACGCTAGTAAGTGATGACCCATACCGGTTGACAGGTCCGGGATAGCATCCCGGACCTGTGTGGGCTTCGGTTTTGCTCGGGGCTTTGACCCAGACATTTTCTGAAGCTGTGGTCGCCCCCTTTGATCCTGAGGCCTCCTGCGGTCCTGGCCCATGTGCCATGGCTTTGACTGGGTTGGTATTTATTTGCATTACCTGCGTGGGCGCGAGGGGCGAGGGTCGAGGGCGAGGGGCGACCCTGGACCGGGACCGGGACCGGGACGGCAGCCGGACCTGCCATCTCGCGCTCACCCCTCTTTTCCGTATCCGTGCCCAGTCCGACGTCCTGTCTCGCTGAGCCCCGATCCTTCCCAACTCCCGCTCCTCCTTGAGTTATCTCGCCTGACCGAACTGTTTCCTCCTCTCTCTTATCACTCTCCTTGCCGCCTCCGGCGTCACTCCCTTCTGCGCGCTGCGGTTGTCGTGTGCAGTTCCCTCTGTTCAGCGCAACTTTTCTTGTATTTTGCCGCAAATTCCGCCGGGTTGAAATCTGAGTTCTTGAACACGCTGTAGTAATCGTACAACGGAGTCCAGAAGAAGAGGTTGCCATGGGCAGCGAATGTCTCCTTGAAAAGACCGTCCTCTTTGGCCGTCAATACATTTCTCTATATCTTTGGTCAAAATATTGGTTGCCAATGCCGCAAATGTACTTACCAAACCTTTCTTCTGTGATTTCAGAACCTCCACGATATTGCCGTTGTTCGCGCCTTTCTGGAACAAATCGTCGAGGTGCAACATAGCGCCGATTAGGCTATCGGAATTCTGCGAAGATCGTGTTGTTGGACATGTTTTGTCTTGCAAGTGATAAGCGGGAGGCGGGTTCTGGACGCGAAAATTGGCGGATCGGCACAGGGAAGTTACGGTAATTGAAGAGCGCAAAAATAAAATGATGGTAAACATCAACCTGCCAAATAGATGTCAATACTGCCGCCACACACGCGTCGTAGCCCCTAAACACTCAGTGTCCGGATCGCTGACTTACTTTTCAACCACCATGCCTAATCCCGAGACACACACATCTGCAGTCCCAGAGGGCTATGCTCTGATCCCCAGTCAGCACAAAGGAAAGATGGATATCTTGTCCCACAATTTATTCTTCCCGATCTCCTCCAGTCCTTTCACGCACATCGTGAAAAAAAAATGGAGACCACCATAGCGGAACGCAAAGTCAGTACATTTGTGTTCAACATGTCTTTGGCCCACCCCGTTGGCGTTCCGATGCCGTGCCGCTCCGATGCTGTATTTACATACACTTCGTTCCGGGACCGGGGTCGATTCAGTCCGATGCTAACGTATATATGGTTTCATTAGAGCTCTCAGGTGCATAGTCGGCCGTTCGTTGAAATTCGCGGAGGAGCACATCAAGGTTCCTCCAAATCCCGTAAGTCTCATATCAGTATTTTGTCAGTATTAATCTCACTTTATAAGGATTTGAGTAACGAGGAGCGCCTCAATATTCATGCCGAAGTCATTGCGGCTACGAACCGGCTCGGAGCCTCCTACAAGGACGCGGCAAATCGCTTGTATCTGGCCGAAGTTGCTAAGCTGAAAGCGGTGGACCTTCACAAGAAGGGTCTTGCTAACGAGTCCCAGCGCATGCAAAATGCTTTGATTGAATTTGAAAGAAAATATCGGGATAATGCGCATACCGACACGAATGCAGTGGATGGGGATGTCGGTATTGAAAGATCGGTGACGGCACAGTCAGGGCAGGACGCGACTGGTGCTCTGCAATACGATAGATCGGGCAAAAGCAAGGGCAAGGGCAAAGGCAAAGGCAAAGGCAAGGCCCGGATTATCTACGAATAGTTGAATACCCTTTTTATCTTTTTTTTGGTGTGTAATGGAATGAATGTATCTCATATAAGGAGAATACTCTTGCCAGCGACTCAATGGAATCAAGGTGCTTTAAACCCACCTGTGATTTCGAATGCTGCCGTGCCGGATTCGGGTCGGACACGACATTTGTACTTTCCGTCCGCTTTGATAACACCGCACACTGCCTTGCCGTTCCTTTCTACCTTAACATGATGCGTATTTTTATTCATTGAAGACAGTAGTAAAATTACCATGCCAATTTTGTATCCACCGTAAGAAGTGAATTCTCATCCAAAGTACCTGAGCATGAATGACAAAGGTAACTCTCATTCTTGCCTTCGCACAAACGGGTATTTGAAACACCACGGGAAGAGACGGCCGTGTCCGCTCCGTGCCCGACCCGACATCTGGTCTTGAGTTTTGAAGCATGACATTCGGTGCCACTAGCTTTAAGTGAGAAATGCTATGTCCGCTAATGTTACGGTATCCGCTCCGTGCCGCGTCCGTCCCGACCCGTCGATACAATGTCATGTGTCATGCATTCTCAGGTATTGCACATGCAAGTAAACATTCCGGGTTGGGCACGGGTCGGACACGGCTTTTTGCTTGACGCATTTTCAAATTTTGACCGAATGGGAGGCAGAGATGGTATAATTTCATGCATATTGAGAATTTAGTGCAATTCAGCCCATAATGGAAAATAAAGCCAGAAAGCCGGCGTCCGACCCGGTCCTGACCCGACCCGCAGAATGTGCAAACCACATCCTGGCCAGAGTAATCCTGACATGCGATGGATATATGGGGTATGTATCCATCAAGTGGTCAGATTCCTCCATTCACTGGCCCATACAATATGGTACAGTGTGGATTGCCATTTAAAGGTATGGTACATTGGGGCGGCTCAGAGGAATTATTGAATCCATATGGAATGCTACATTGTAACTGTACTTTGTATCATATACTATAGTACAGTGTAACATCAGTATGTGCAACATCGGCCCAGGTGATATAAGGCAGCAAGTCCATTGAATTCACCACGATCCTATCCTTGTACATTGTCTCCAGCAAGGTTAATATGTCGAGATTGGTTCGGAAAATCTTTGGAAAGGTTTGATAAGTATGCAATAAGAAACAATAAATTGTGCCACGTACATCTATTAATTTTGCCGGCTGAGATTCACCAACAATTTCAACCTCAGAAAAAGGGATAGTTTATCCCAAGTGTTACTGCCTCAAAAATCGGGTGACGATGGGAGAGGTAAGAGGTCTCAACATCTTGTGTTTGATGTGCAAATAGAAGGCCAGCATTGATAGAGGGGAGGAGTTCCAGTTGGTTTTGAAGAGACATGTCGCGAATGTGATCAGCCTGCGGAAAGTTTTGAGTAAGCAAGCGGTATCATCAAAGAATATTAACAACACACGGTAACGCCTGGAACCAACTCTATTATTAATGACATGGGATCCATTGTGCTATCAAGTGCAAGCGCAGGAAGGGTTCCATCTTCATTTGGTGGGCCAATAGCTTTTGGAGGCCAGGATGCAAGCCGTTTTGCAGCTTGAGGAGCGACAGCCTTGACAAAATCAGAAGTTGTTGCATGGGCAAAGTCCTTGAAGAGAAATGCTAAGAAGAAAGGGGATATTGGGAGCGTATCAAGCCCCCACACAAAACATTGTCTGATCGCAAAGCCTAAGAAAATGAACAGTTTTTTATCACGTTTACTGACAGCCGGTGCTGGAACAAGAGAGGTGTGTAGAAGTTGTCTTCAGGCATTTTTACAAAGTGTTTCCAGTCTGCCAGGAGTGTAGACATGAGGTGAGACCAAAGTTGTCGCCTTGGACCATCTCCAGGAGCACCGTTGCTATAATAAAAACTCAGGAACATGTCAAAAAATCTTGAGATATAACTCACATGTCTGCCTGGAAGTACGAATGGCTCATTGCCGCTTCAGTTACATTCCGAACAACGGTATGTGGACAGAGATCCTCTGGTATAGGTGTCCCAATGACAAGATGCTTCAGGTGGTGTATGAGGGCTTCAGATGCTGCTTCGATAGAGGGTGACCGAATGACCATATAGGCATCTGGCTGCTCAGCATCATTATGGATATCGGAAAGAGCGATGTCCCATAAGGCTATCACAGTCGCAGACATGCCGTTTGCAGACGTGTAACACCTTGCTGAACTTCACGGATTTCTAACTCTTCTAGAGTCAGGGTTGTCGCTGGCGGAGGAGTGTTATCATCAAAGCTTGAAGCTGTGGATATAGCTTCAGCAGCATGATCGGTAGCAGCAACATGATCAAACGCAAATGGATCTGCATGATTGGTATCTATATCCATATCCCGATCTGAGGTATCTTCGGATATATTCTAGACAGCAGCATTAGCAAAAAATCAAAGTATATAATCACATTCATACCGTTTCCTGCTGTGGTTGTCCACAGCTATCGTTGCATTCAATCTCAAATGGGTGGTCCAGTATTCTGCCCCATAATCTGATAGGCAAACAGGTATGAGGGCCGGTACCATCAAAGTCTCCAACAACGATGTTTTGATTCGGCACTAGATTTAGAAAAGAGATTAATTCAGAGAAAAAATAACAAAATGTTCAACAAACCAATAATAACAATGCGCCATTCTTCCTGGTTGACATGGACAATAGGCATTTTACTTTTGGTTGAGATATCAGCATAGGTGATGTCAGCAACTGCCTTCGGCTGACGGTACAGTATTGGGGTAAAGGTATCTGCAGCCTGGATCCGTGTGGAGGCCTTGATGTAGAGCGGGTGCCACTTGGGCTCTGGATCCAGTACAAAGGCAGGCTGGGATGTGCGCGATGAACGTGTAGCAGGACTAGGGGATGGTGTGCTTAAAAGGTCTACAAAAGCAAGATTATGCTCTCGCATATGAGTGTCAATTGCATAATCAAAGTCATTGGCAATATGGGAATCAATGCTTCCTGCCTTTTCGTGGCGTATAAGCAAGTTGAGACTTTGGGCCTGGGCAAGAAATTCCTCTAGTTTACTGGTAGGAGGAATGCGTAATGTTGTGAAGTAATTTCCTGGGTAGTCATTGTTCACGTAGTGCCCCAACTAACATGAATATTAATTTGTGTTATGCAGAATTTTATGAGAATACTTACCTGCTGAGCATGTATGACGATAAAATACTTCATATCAACCACCTTCTGCTTCCCAGTTACGGCTCTTTGGACAGCAGAAAGTCGGGTGTTCTTCCGTTTGGGTACTTGAACAGTAGGAAGACTGATGAGTGGGAAATGTGCAACAGCTGTGGAGTGCGGTAGCTGTGTTGAAGGCTGTTGGTGTCTTGCAGCTGCTATAATCCGACGCTGGTTGACCTGGCTGCCACTGGCCTGACTGTTGGCCCCTGTATCTGGTCGGGTCCAAGGCTGAAAAGTTGGCTGCTGGGAGGCGGTAGAGGGTGGAATAGAGGGTCTTAAAGCAAAGAGTGGTGGTTGAGATACTGAAGGAGTCAATGATGGCTGTGCCATTGAAGCAGGCGGTACCACAGGGTGATTATGGCCAGGTGCAGTCGGTAGATGCAGGTAATTGGCCTTCTGACACTGGCAACACACAAGCACTCCACATTCACGCCCGTGTCTGAAAAAAGAAGCCATGAGCACACTGAAAAATTAAAGAAATGATCAAGACGTTATACCCGACAATGTGTGATACCTGCAGCATGCGTAAACATTTTCCCATGTGCCGGATTGGTCAATGGAACAGGGCAGTACTGAGCAAGAACTTGCTGAACATTTTGATGTTGAGAAACGGGGTGCCCACAGAGGCAAGAAAGAGCAGTCTACGATGGATTGAATGACAAAAACAAAATAAAAGAAAAAAATTACAGACATTTTCATACAAATCAGGGCATTCACAAACACTACAGGGATAAATTTCAGCCATAGCAAAAAGCTGCTTTGAAGGTCTACCAAAGAGGGGAGAGGTCGTTAATCAGAGTAAGAGAGAGATAGAAAGGGCAAGCGCCAAAAACAAGGGGTCTACCTGGATGTTTTGAAGGCCTGACAATCTTCTGGTATAGGCAATGATCTTCATTAAAGAACGATGTCATGATCGGTGCTTTCATGACATAGCTGATTGCTTGTCGCAGGAAGCAGATAGACAGATTTAATGAAAAAGAAATCAGGAAGGCACATAAGGACTTACCTGGAAGTACGACTCCTGCAGTGGCCATTTGTTTGAGGTCTGGAATAGCTTGGTGTTAATTCAGCAAGGGGACAGAGTAGCCAGGACTTACAGTCAATGCTTGAATGACCTGTAGAGCATCAATGGAAGAAGAATAGCCATGTCTGTGGCGAACGCTAGGCCAAATCCAAAATGGTAGAGGGATAGCCAAATTGATTGTCTGGGTACCATAATCACACTGTAAAGTGCAGAATTTTTGGGGGAATGGGGAAAAAGAAGCCCTTGACAAGCAGCCCAATTTGAACACGATACACTTATAGGCTTCCAGCAATGGTGTACAAGTCTACAAGACAACGATAAACGGACTTGGTGTGAGGTTGACCGCAATCACGTGAACAGAACACGTTATCCCCAAGCCCTATACAAATGTTTTTATTACAATATAAATTAAACAACCTTACTTGTGTCATGAATTTCAGTATAGATCGGGTATTATGGTTCAAAAAGATTGATAATTGTCTGTACTACATAAATGAAAGATAACCTATGATTGTGCAATAGCTGTAGCCAGTTCTAGTGCATGGATCCAAGTTAGCCGACGTAAGTGCATATCCGTGGACAAAATAGTGGGTATGTTTTGGAGCTCTGCATCAAACATGTGAAGATGCTCAGCATCAAAGGGGCAACGTGGATCTGGAACCTCAACATGAGAAAGGTGATCAGGGTGGTTGACGACGAAGGGGTTTTCATTTTCAACATTGTTTTCTGGATTAAAATCATCATGATGCTGGCAGATACGACGTCGATCAAGATCTTCCCAGTCAATTCCATATTCTTCAAGGTTGACTTCTTCATCCGCTACATGAACACCTCGAATGCCATTTGCTACCATTCCCTGAACATACATTTTCTGGGGCGGTTCATGTGTTTGACCACGCCTCGAAAGTGTATGACTGTTCCAAGTGGAGGTCCATACCCTGGCATCGGCATTGATTTTGTCAAGGAAAAGGCGGTGGAGGAGCCAAATATGAGCATCACTGTCGACATTCAGTCCATCATGTGCCTCTAAAATGTCGAAAAAGTCTTCCATTTGGCTCCAAAGCCCCTTGTCACATCCACCCAGAGCCGCTCAATGCGTATATTATGCATGCTCCTAGAATTCATGCATTATTCAACAGCTGAAAGTCAAAGAGATAGCTTTGACCTACTTTCCCAAATATATGAGCCCACCCTCGAACCTCTTCCATAAGTGCCGCAACAAGTAAATTCTCAGTACCATGATCGCCCGAATGCAACTTGGGAACCCAAATACTTCTGTAATATCTTGAAAAGATCAAGGACAGTCGTTGCACGGTTGTTATTACTGGCCAGAATACCCAGAAGAAACCATGAAAAACCATCGATAAATGCGTGAATGACAATTTTCCATCGAATGAGGCCTTGGATACTGGACATGAAAATAAAGTAACAACAAGAACATAATGACCTACCATGTTGCCCATCATGGTGCCATAGAGCATTTGGTCCCGGAACAGAATACACTCTGCACTCAATACGACAATTGCCAAATTCGTTATTTGGAGGGCCAATAACCCTCAAATAGGACTCTTCAATTCGCCGACGTGGGACACGTTCGCCCAAGGCCATGAGGTATCCATCAATCATCCGTCGCCCAAATGAAGGAAACTGTTCATAAATTGAAACAAGGATGCCATCCAGTTCTTCGTCTGTAATATGTGAGAGATTGGCACAACTGCCCCTTGAATATATTCGTTCTACTGAACCGTCAGCCTGCTCCTGTTCCACGTAAACTGGTGGACCTGGTTCGGAAAGATTAAATTCCACCATTCGTCGGCGGATCGTTCGCGCACCACATTGATATAGTGCTGCAATGTCCTGCATAGTGGTTCGGCCACTGGCAAGTAAGGCAAGGTCCTCAGGTCTTATATTCACAGGTGGTCGGCCTTGTTGGCCAGAATGGACAGTGCCGCCGAGCATGATTGGAGGGGCGTCAACAGGATAGCGAGATGTGGCTACACTGGATTCTAATGCGTTGATCATTTCTTCAACACTAGTTGTGACAGTGTGGGCATCAGCAGAGTTCATATGCGGGATATGCTGTGCCTCAAAAGTCAGCCAGTTAGACAGAAAAAATCAATACATACCTGTTGAATGTTAGCCAGAAACTGTAAACAGGCTCTCTTTGTTCATCGACTCTTTCTGAATTGCCCAGCTGTGTACAAAGCACTGTGGAAACACTCGCGCCAAGTTCTTGAAAGGCGACCACAATGTGATGATGTACGAGGGCCATCGCATGTCTATATGAAACAAATTCAGAGTAGAAGAGGGCAGAAATATGCCGGTATGGACGGCTGGTTAAGACCAGATACAACGTTCTACGCAGAATGGGCCTTCCCTAAAGATGTTGAGAAGCGCTGCCATGAGGCGTCTGTCGCAAGCAGCCCCCTCAAATCACCGCTGTAAGCACGACCAATCCAGCCATAGAAGTAATATCGATTCATTCTAGCAGAAACTGACAGAGAGTAACCATAGACCACGTAGTACAAAAGAGGATTGGGAAAGGTATGAATTTTCTTGTTATGTGAACGCTATATTTTTCCCTTAAGACTCTAGACCATGGATCACTTGAGGAAAGACTCACGGTTTGGTGAGCATTGGCGATGCTGTTCTTGACCACCCAATCCCAATCTCATCCGTATGCCACACAACGCCCGTCAAATTGATGATAAGCTAAGGATAATGAGTGATGGGGTGACGATGGACCCAGCCCACGCTTCCCCGACAAGGAAGAGTCTAAAGCATGACCATCTGGACGTCAGTGATGCAATGGATGATATGAATAGGTGGGGACGTACGCCCATGTGATGCGGATGAAGACGAAGTTCGATCACAGCGCCACACTCGGAGCGCAGGAGGGTCTTGGCAGCCATGGCACTCGCCGTGTAGTCACTGTAGGAGTTGATGATGTAAGAGTTGGTGGAGAAATAGATGAGGATCATGGCAAAGCCGAAAGGAAACCAGCAATGCAAACGGCTAGGAAATTGTATGTCAGCGTCTGACGAGTAAGGCTGGCCGAATAATGAAGTACTTACCAATCTAATGGACCCAGACATAAGCGCCGGTGAGTGCAAAAATGAAAAGGGCGACAGGAAGGAGACTGAACCAGAAGAAGAAATAAGAAAGTGAACAAAGAATTGCAATAAACGAAACGTACAAGCTTCTAAATGTCATAGGATAGAGATGGGCTTCAGGAATGTACTAAACTTTGTTGCTTCAGCGTAGGTGTGCTCTTGCATAGGCAAGAACATGCCCGCACTGACTATTCCCAGCTACAGAGCAAATTGTCAGACCACACGAAGGATTGTACCGTGAAAGATCAGCTGTTTTTGATGTATTCCTTGCAACCTGGACGTCGGGTTTCTTTGGGCATGGAAATAATTTATTAAGACTAGAAATTAAAGCATTAGTATTGGATACAGAAGGAGAGCAGAGCGTGTTGACTAACCAAACGTTGTAGTAAAGTGTAAAGCAGTGCAACGTTGAGCAGTGACATTATTGCATTGCTTGCGCGACATGTCCCACGCTCTTCTCTCCTCATCACTCATCTCTGCACCATCTGCGGTAGCAGCAGCAGCAAACACAGTGTTGACTACTCGAGCCTGGGAAGACCACTGCCACTGCTCGCTACTGTTAAAGATGCGTGGTATCTTTAACCTCATCCGCTCTGGGAGGCTGAACATTCTCTTACACTGACTACTGTGAAGTTGTAGTATCGTTCCTGTCGCACGAAATACGATGTACGTTCCTAATAACTTGATGACCAGAGAACGACGGAAGAGGCAGCCAAAGTCATCACCAGCGTTTAAAGGAAGGTGTTTCACATGGCCGGAGAATCTTGCGGAGTCAGTATAACTCATATATCTTTATACAAACGGCGTGCTGAACCTGATGCGTCACCTAGGGTCGTACGCCATGTTTCTATCTTACTATGATATGGCATACACTCCTGTGTCTGTAGCGCCTGTTCTTCACATCTCGTGAGTCTCTACGTCGCTGTTGTTTCCCACCTCTAGCTAAAGTACTATGCAACTATGCCAGAATACTCCACTCCTTATTTCAACTGGTTATATTTGTCTGGTATGTCCCCATTCTTCGCACACTCCTGTACAGCCTTTTCAGATCATATTTTTGTAGCGTGTTGTCGTGCTCAAAGATCAAGCCAATAAGAAAGCACATGAAAATTGTGCTCAATTGGCGTGAGAAGCAGCTGGTTCCATCCACACAGTTGCTGCGCTGACACGAGAGGACGATTGCGTGCAATTGTACAGCCTGGAGTAACACCCTATATGCATTCTCCCAAGGTCTTGTTTTCTTCGTCGTTACCCTTGTTTTCTAGTTTGGTGCCCTCGTATCATGGTAGGAGGCCATAACCTTCCCGTTCTTCATCGGTCTTATGGTATGCCATCTATGTTTGTAAGCTTGTCTGCACATTTTTGATTGAATTTGTCTTACAGAACAACCTTTGGTGCTATCGAAGTCGGAGAAATTTTTCATTCGTACCTGATGTATCGTCAGCGCAGTGCTCGTTCTGCTTGACTGTAAAGTGCGTGCAGGTGCTGGGTGTGTATTCAGAAGCATTTAAAAAAAAATTCAGCGGGAGACTCTGCAGTTGAACTGGGCGCCTGGTTGCACCTCACATTGTAGACACCGCGGAGTCCGGACAGTCGTTGGCTTTTCTTTCTTCTTCCTCCTTCCTTCTCCTTCCTTCTTCCTTCCTTCCTTCCTTCCTTCCATTCTTTCATTCTTCGTTGTTATTCTTTTTTCTTTGTTTTCTTTTGCATACTCTTACTCAACTGATATTGATGGATTTGATTTTAGCTCTTTACTCTTTACTCTAGTTGCAGGTGTGTCTGAGTCCCTCTCAGCGATGGCGCAGGCACATCTGGAGCTGGGCATCGCATCGCCGTTCCTCGTCAGTCTCTCTTTTTTTCCTCTTTTTGTTTTTGTTTCTAATTGGAATCCTCCTTTCCTCTTCTTCATGCCTCCTACTCATTCTACATGCACGCACACCTTGCTTACACGCACCCACCCGCACAGCGACTGCGCTCTCCGTGCCGACAACGACCGTGCGGATGATGGTAGCGGACATCCTCCCAGCGGCGGTACCGTACGACGCGTTGGCTGCACTTCGGCGAGGGCGCTGATGCAGGGCGGTTGTTTTAAGGAGCTGGTGGCGTACCATGCAGGGGAGCGGGCAGAGGTGCCCGAGACTCTGAGGAGGGCGACGGTCGCTGGGCATGGGAGGCTTGCGGAGGGGCATGGGCGGTTGATGGATGGGGCGTATGAGGCGAAGGGCGAGGGCAAGGCGCTGGTGAGACTAAGGCTGTGGAGGTGCGCCTGCGATCCCGCCAAGGAGCTTTGGGAAGAAGGGGATCCTCATTTTGGGAAGCAGGATGGTCGCCCGGATCTGATCGCGCAGAGTGCCGAGTTTGATCTTGTAACCGGTATGTGCTCGCTCTGCTTGACTGTGAAGTGCGTGCTGGGTACTGAGAACTATTTCAGCGGGAGACTCTGCGGTTGAACTGGACAACTATCGCATCGTGAGACGCCCGGCGGACAGTCGCACTTATGCGAAGCTTGTTGAAGATGCAGATTCACGGGTGACGATGGGAAGCGCACGGTTGGGTTCGGGTGGTTAGCTGGTGGTGCGTCGGCTCTTCTTTCTTCTTTTCTTCTTCCTTTCTTCCTTTCTTCCTTTCTTCCTTTCTTCCTTTCTTCCTTTCTTCCTTTCTTCCTTTCTTCCTTCATTTTCTTGCTTTCTTCTTTTCTTGCTTTCTTCGTTTTCTTGCTTTCTTTGTTCTCTTTCTTTCTTCGTATCCTTTTGTTTCTTATACTCTTACTCAATTGATATTGACGGATCTAGCTCTTTACTTCACTCTTTACTCTAGTCGCGGGTGTGTTGGAGTCCCTCTGAGCAATGGCGCAGTCGCATCTGGAGCTGGGCATCACATCGCCGTTCCTCGTCAGTCTTCCTTTTTCCCATTCCTTTTTTCCTCTAATTGGAATCTTGTTCTTCCTCCCTCCTCCCTTATCCTCCTACACGCACGCACGCACACCTTTACACCCACCCGCACCCTCGCCCGCACACAGTACAACCCGCGCCCGCACACGCTGCCCTCTCTCGAAGCGACTGCAGCGCGGCCTCGCGCGAGATCGGGCAGACCGTCGAGGCGCGAGGGGCATGCCGCCGCAGCTGGGCCCGTTCGTCGTTGGGCTGACTGGGTGAGTGCTGCTGGCTTCGTTGGTTGGTTGGAACGACGCTGATTACGTGCACCCACCACGCAGGACGGGACAAGTTGCGCAGGGCTGTTTGTCGATGCCCGCCGAACTCCCGATTGAGATGGTCAGAGTGGAGGATCTGGATGCGTTGATGCGGAGAGGGGGTGCGTTCTTCTTTTCTTTTTCGAGAGAGATATGAATGCTTGAATATTTGCGTTGTGTTTGCGGAATCGCCTGAAGTCGATTTCGCGAAAGGTGTGTTGAACCTGTTTGCCTCAGTCGTCGATATCATTTTTTGGCGCTATGGTTTTGAACGCAAGACATACCTGGTGCATGCGAAGCCGGAGGACTACCTCGTGTGCGTGGACGGGGCCAAGTATGATAGAGCGCATTGTTACCAGTCGCCGCAGTCCTATACGTCGGTGTTTTGCGATAGGGTAGGGTCTTTCTCGATCTTCCTAATTAAAATTTAAAGAGCCATTGAAAATTTTTGGCAATGTAGGTCGCGCCGTATCTGACGCTGTTTCTGAATGGCACAGGCTGGTCGCCGTCGTTCCCACGGCTGATGAAGACCAAGCAGCTGGAGGTGGTGCTCAGCCGCGCGCGAGGGCTTTTGGTGGGGTGCGGTTCACGAATATCGGGGATATCAGCTGTGACGTCGAGGTGCACATCCATTCACACTGTCTGGACGCCTGCTGATTATGACGCGCCAGGGCGGCCTCGAGTTCCATGGAAAAACTTCGATCAAAGGTCTGCACAACAAACAGCCTACTTACGCGCATATACTCACTTTTCCCATTCATTTTTCTCAGAGCCAGCGAAGAAGGGCCTGCTCTTCCTCACTGAAATCGGGCTCGACTTGGGCATCAACCACTGCTCGGCCCTGGAGCTGCTCGACAAGTTCAAGCGGCAGGGCAAGCACGTGTTGTTGTTCATCTCTTTCTGTGGTGGCCTGCCCTTGCCCGAGAACGCGCACGTGCCTCTGGGGCACAGGTTCAGCTGGAGGCCCCAGGGCGTGCTGACTGCTGCTCTGAACGAGGACCCCGGATAATACCAGGGAAGGTCGGTACAAAAAAAAGACCTTTGGGGATTTTTCGGGTGGACGGATTTTCAAAAATTTCACAGTTTTCGGGTGGATTTTCAAAGTGACCTCAAAATTTTCAGCGAATTCGGGTGGATGATTTTTCTGACTTCGAATGGTGAAATACAATGTTACGTAATCTAAATTGTATTAGGTCTGGTGCTACCATAACACTAGCACAAGAAATAAAAATGCAAGGCGACAGAGATTTTACTTTTCTCATAACATATAGCTCAGGGAATCAATATATAAGCCAATACTGCATTCATTTGTGAGCTAGTTTGGACTTGTGCCATGCTAGGAAGATTGGCGTAGGATAATGATATATGAAATTCATGCAAAATAAGCCAAAATGTTCTGTTCGTGTTCAATGGGCCACATAATGATGTCATTCTTGGCGTTCTCTTGGACTTCTAATTTGATATTTTTACCTGAGGCCAGCAACAACTTTCTTGAAGCCGAGATCTGCCGACCATGGTGGCCGGGTGGACGCAAACTGACCTCCATTCAATGTTCATTTTGGTGCCCCTTTCGGGTGGACATTTCACCTGACCTTGAGTTGGGAAAGCCGATCCCGGCGGGTGGACACCGTGTTTTCTTCCTGACCTTGCGGCCTGACAGCCCGGCGTTTTCGGGTGGACTGGTATTTGACCTTCCCTGGTATTATCCAGGGTCCTTCTGAAACGGCGCTGGCGTATCTCCTTGGTAAACAGGTACACTCACGTTTTGTATTTGTATTTGTATTTGTATTTGCGGTTTGCAGTATTGTTTAAACACTCTTTTTTGGTGTGTGTAGGTCCGCTTAGAGTGCCTGGAGATCGTCTCCTACAGTCGTATTGGCCGGGTGTGCCTATTACGAGCCAGTTCAAGCTCGAGGGCTGCCGAATAGGGACAGTCCAGCGTATAAGAAGCATTGCCAGATCTACACTCATGATGTGGACAACAAGGCGAGGACCATCGTCAGAGGCACGCTCAGGTACCCGAATTCTTAGTTTTTTCTTTCAGATAGCGCGTTGGCTGACCTCGATGCTTTTCTAAAAGTAAAAGATATCTGGATTCAGCGCTGATGAGCTCCTTCGCCGCTCGCTTCCTCAACACGATGCACCGCATGCACCTCACCGCATGGCCGGACTTTGTCGAGCAGCGTCTCCGCATCAAGCGCGAGCAGCGACACATGTCGGGGATCATGGGGCGAGGCGCTGAAAGTCTAGGAAAGGGTTGAGTATAACTTTATTATAGCATACAACGTATGATGACGCTCGGGAACATCACCAGGAAACTATCTAGACCAATAATGCATAGACAATAGACGATACGCACAAGCAGCCTTTGCTCAAGTACATACCCAACATGTAGCCATGACAAAGAAACACAAAGCTTTATTTATGACGATGATACTGGCAGACAGGCCCAATAAAATAATGAAAGAATTACGATCAGGGAGGGAGAGGACGGGTATATCGTTTACAACAACGTATTAAAGAGACAGAGTAAACTTTGACATGGACTTCCGCGTCCCCATCCGATCTCAGAATAGTCTCCATGGCTCGCTTGCTGGTGAACACCGGTTCTAAAGAGACATGCATTCACAACAATCAACGAGCGATAATGACACGCACTGAATTCGATCATAAGCATGCCACATACAACAATCACATGATGACTGTTTAACAAACTAGACCAGAATGTGTTTTCGGTTCTACCGTCCCACATACCATCCACGTTTGCTTGACCGCCTGTAACTTAGGGCTACACGCTTGATGGTCATCAAAGATCTGAAGTTATCGCCTGAGAATTAGAGACAGGTGTCACTAAAAACGTATTCAAAGTAAGTAAGCTTCTTTCTATGTCTCCAAATTCAGCTGCTTTCGACTCAAGACTGGGACGGAGCAGCTGCGGTGCTGATTTCTCATTCAACATGTTTGCTGACTCAAATCAAACACAGATTGACATGGACACGTACTGGACCTCTAAGTTTTTGGGTAAGCTACGCAGCTTATTGTTTGCTATTCAAAGGCTCATTCTTGCACCTGTATAGAAACAACACCCTTCGTTCCCTGTCGTTCCGTACATCAGCCCATCTGTGTTGTCAAATTAAAGATGAATCACTTATTAAATATACAGACACGGTCGGGCAAGAATATTCCCCTTACCAGCCAATTCATTGTGCATCTATCGATTTCAAAACACTTTTACAGGAGAGTACGGCCGTCGAATCTATACGGATTTCAAGCTATGAAGATTTACCCTCCGAAAATGGCGCTCTCCATGCAGCTGCCGAATTAAAAGCACAGACACAGGAGAAATCAGACCGTAACACTCCCTCGACGGCCTCCAACATCAACAGCGACCCTGCAGTTACAGAAGGGGCATACGGGCGGGCCAAAAAAGCCCATGAAGATAGAGCTACTACCACAGCGGCATTATCAACAGTAAATATCAACACCGCAGAAACTGAGCAAGGTTTCCACCCCCAGGAAACCATTTCACAAAAAAGAAAACTCACCGATTCACATGCTCGCAGGAAGCATAAGAGGGAAGAAAGAATAGCAGCAGCTGGACAGCTTCCACGCCCTGAAGTTGTTGAAAAATATATCAAATCGGCGAAGGCTATCAAAGCAGAGTACGACTTTTCAGAAGCGCCAGCTACGACAGGTGCCTACTCAGGGAAAATAGGCGCAAAGATGAGAGATGCCGCAGTTGTGAGGGATGCTAGATACTTTGAAGAGCTGGGTTTTGAAACGGTGCACTGGAAAGCAGAGTGAGTGTTAATTTATTACGCATAGATGTCAATTAATTTACCAGAGTAGACATGACAGACCCATCGTAGACACAAACGGTATAGTTGTGGCTGTTTTGGTGGCGCCTCCTAAAGACCGCAGTTATCGTGACACGGTTGAATGTGCGTATAAGCGTATCATGGAAGAAGGTGAACATGAATATTTTTCTGCTGAAGAGAAGTGCCACCGTAGAGGCGCATACCCTGCTATTCACGTAGGTGTAACGCACGGCACCGGCACCATCTCACCTATGAACCTTAAAAACAGTACACATGAAGGTCTTGTACAACGGCTGCTTGAAGACGAAGCAATTGGGGCACTAGCAGGATTTGCAAGCGGTATGATTTTTGAATACTTATTGCTTAAGACGTGAAACTAACAAACAAAATGATTTAAGCGTCTTTCGCTGCATGGTCCCCTAAGGTTTATCTTTACTACAAAGAGAAATTAGACGAGCTTTACTCAAAAATGCCGGAGCTGCGACGTAACTTCAAGAAGAGTATTTATCCAGCGGCCACATTTAATTTTGGACCAAACGTCTTCACATACAAACACAAAGACGTTCTGAATTGCCCGTTTGGGTGGTGCACCATTCAAGCCCTTGGTAGCTTTGACCCAACAAAAGGCGGCCACATTGTACTTTGGGAACTGAAACTGGTCATCGAATTTCCCTCAGGTTCCTTAATACTGTTACCATCAGCGACCATCACACACTCCAACATACCTGTGGCCAAGGGGCGATATCCGGCGCATCGTTTACCCAATATGCAGCAGGAGGTTTGTTTTGCTATCTTGATTATAATATGCGAACAGAGAAGCAGTTGAAAAGCGAAGACATTGAGCATTATAACAGAATGATGGACAGACGTTCAGAAAGATGGGCTGAGGGCTGAAACTCTTAAGTATATTAGATGACATACAGAGATAATGTTTGGAGATTGATTGGAGGTAAAATATAACATGTTGATGTTTTGAAATTTAAAGACAACATACTAAAATTACGAGTCCTATGCCCACTACCTTTAGGTAGTGGGTCGTGCTAATTTTGATTTTGGCGTGAAACTGTTCGTGAGAATAATTTTTGCTATCTGCAATAGACTAGTCACCTGGACTGATCATTACATGCTAATGCGGCCACAGAATACCAAATGCAAACACATATTATATTTATTGTTGACAGATTTCTTGTCCTCTTGCTTTCTTTTCCCACTGCAAAATGTCTGTCCACCTAAACAAATTTCTGATATTGGCTGTTTTCCACTCATCTGACCAGCACTTGTCTGTCTTGCAACTCTTTGCTCATATACACTAGTCCTGTTTTTGTTGCACCCTTGAACTGCGTCAGAAAATGCTTATGTGAAGTGCAGAGCTCAAATATTATCACGTTCACTCAACATGATAATGGGGCTATTGAAATTAATTTTGGAAACAAAGTAAATTATTCCAGCTGCCTTGGCCCTTAATGCTAATTAAACTTTATGCTGAAGGAGAAATATTTCATTGTTGCTTTTGAATGGAGGATCTGTGGGCAGGAAAGAATCACATGATCCAGGCTTTGGCTGGAGAGTAGTTGGCTACCTCTTTCAAACCATATCCAATTTGTCTAAATTTTGCTATTTAAAAAAATCAAGGTCTTATATGAAACTTCCTCTCTTTAAATTTGTGAAAAAAAACTTTCATTGTGGTATTAAACTGAGGACAAAATGATTTAGAACTCCACACTTTACACAAACATTTTCTGATACAGTTTGGATGTGACAAAAAACAGACTTCATATAATTGTAAACATCACACACACTCATGTTCACATTATATCAAAGGCTGTCTATGTGAGACTATGTGCACACTATCTTACTGTCAACAATAACATGTCTTGTGTGCATATTTCTGTGGATCTACAAACATCAATGTTTGTATATTTCTTGATAATATCTATGCATTTCCACAATCTTTTGATTGACCTGCTGTAGTTCTTGGTAATGACTGGTTCAAAATATCATCTGACCCACTTGCAGGTCACATTGCCTTAATAGGAAATAACCAAGTAACTTTTCTGTTCTGGTCTATACCAGGCTTACCAGCATATATTAGGTCAGGTAATACTGGTACATTGTATACTTTTTTTCAGACATATTAAACACTTTCTTTTAGGTCATCTCTTTATGCCTCATATGGTTGATGAGAATGAGGCTGCTAGACTGCTAGATAAACAGCAGTCAACAGTGTCATGTAGCACAACCACAGCCACAAGCTGTAAATGCAATTTATGTTGCCCTGCCTCACAAACCTATAAACTTTTTGAAAACTACTTCAGTTGTCATTAACACATGCTTAGCTTAGGCCTAGCTTTGGGCAACTCAGGCTTCAAGACTTGTGAGCCAGAACCAGAGCTGCCCAAGGCCTAGGCCAAGCTTAAGTCTACAGCCTGAGCTCTGGCTTTTGTTAAAAAAAAAAAATTTACAAAATTCTAAACCACAAGTGATGGATGACAGAAACACAGGAGAAGTGGATCTAGGAGGATTATCATTGTTGCTGTTGTCATCATTGTGTGTTGAAAAAAACCAAAGCAAACAGATAAAAACCATGAGATTGGGAGATAAATATGTAATGTACAATACTGGATGACTTCCGTAGACTTTTAGTGTATGTCTGGTGCCAATAAAATGCACCAGAATAATTAAAATTATTGATGGCCCAAAAAATAATGCACATACACCAGATCCGTAGCCCATACACCAGACTACACCAGACTATAAATTTATTTTCAAGCATTGAATACATCGCACATCGGGTGATGGCAGTCAGGTGAGCTGTCCCTTTATGGCAACTCATCTGATGGCTTGTATTCTGGTGTACGAAAAACTGCAAAAGTGTTTAGAACAGCCTCCCGACCCCATCCCAGATTATTATTTTAGAGCGCCTCAAATTGCAAAATATTTTTGATAGCATCTCCGTCATCTCCGGCAAGTGGAATCTGGTGTATTCTATTGGCACCAGATGTACACTAAAAGTCTACAGGAAGTCATCCACTGTAAATACATTTTATACTAGCTAAATTAACTCTGTAATGGAGAATTCAGTTTATATAAAAATTCTACATACTTGTGGCAGTGCATTCAGCACACAGGATTACAGGAATGGAGACATTTGATTCCCAGACTCCAACATTGTCATCAGAAACAAAAGCACAGCACTTCTTTGGATTTGGTCTGGGAATCACATTTTCAGTTTTGGATGTATCAGGGCCAGAGTTGAATAATACATGAAGGTTGTAAATGAGTTGCCATTCTTTATTTGTATAAATAGATCCAATATTTTAAATATCAAAGTCCTCAGATACAAATAAAATCCTACTGTATCTATGGCTCAAAGTTACAGCTTGCAGCTCCCAGAATCCAAGCCTGAGCTGTGAGCCTAGACAAGCCATCACTATGACCTCACCTCAGTCTGGCTTTTATAACAGGCTTAGGCCAGCTTCAAGCTTTGAGCCTGGGCTAGCATATCACTACTGATGGATATTGTACTTTGCCATGGGTGTTCTGATGTCAGCCAGACTTGCAGTGTGTTATGGTCTGTCCATTTGCTTTGTTATTGTTATTAATATCACATACACATCTACCACCCATCTTATTTATGTTACCTAGCACCACAAACCCACCAACTTTATGGAAAACCATCTCAGTTATGTTTAATATATGCCTACCTTTTCATATACCAAAAATCTTTAATTGCTGAAGGGTATCATCTACACTCATAACTAGTGTTTCCACTGTCTTATTCTGAACTGATGCTGAACTGGACCATAGTCCAGTTCAGTGAGCCTAATTTGCTGAACTGAATATGTGGTCCAGTTCAAGGTTCAGGAAAATGCTTGATACTGCTAAACCTGTTCAGAGATGTCTGAACACCCCTGAACACCTGAACCAATTTGCTACTTCAGAACAGGAATCAACATTGGATAGTTGGGCATTGATGAGATTTTTCCTTCAATATACTGTCAGATTTTTCTGATTAATGACTGAAACCTTTTAAAGATTTTATTTCCCCAACAAGTCAAATTATCATGACATATCAAAGCTAGATGAGGGACTGGGCCTTTTTTCTCTTTCATTGAGCTGAAATTTGCTGAAATTTTGCTCTCAATGTTAACATGTACATATAGTCCTTAGTGTACTGTTCTTTCAAAGAACCTGAGAAATACAATTTTTTGGGAGTTTAAATCTTATAATAGGTTGTGGAGTGTGTGAATTAAAATCAGCCCAAGGTGCTACCAGGCTATAAAATAGAGACAAGGGTTGAGAATGCACAGAACCATTCCATATCATATCTCACTCTCTTGATGACTACATTACTCATACTGTTCTAGCTCCTCAGACTTCTGCAGAATTTATTGCTAGTTCTTGTTGCTCTGAGTGCATTCACATCCCTCTGCAAGGATAGCTCTTTCTACTGGCTTTAAAACTTGATTACAATAGTAATTCCAGGTAGAAAACTTATTGAAATTTAGGTAGAACTTATTTTTATCTTTTTACTTGAAATTTTGAAAAATAGTATCTTTTAAGCATTTGGTTTTGGTTCATACCACCTATGAGCCTGAACTGAACATGCTGAACATGTTCAAGACTATTCAGTTTGCATTCAACAATTTGGCAGAACTGAACCCATGGTCCAGTTCAGTGTTCATGAAAAGTGCTTTCTGAACTAGACAGAACCAGACTGCAGCAATACTACTCATAACATACAAATGAAAAAGTAAGTTCAGTTCAATAGACATATAAATCTAAGTCCTTTTACTCTTTCTTGTGTATGTTCCTCTAACCCTTCCAGAAAAGACCAGCTCTGCTGTACTTCTTCACATGCTAGTACCTTCACCTGCTGAATCATTGTCCTGAACATTTAACCCAGCTGATATAATTAATCTGCAGTCAGACAATGTTGTGGTTGTTTCTAAAGACTTGTAATCTTATTCTGCTGAAATTTGGTGTGTTTCTGAGCTACAACAATGTGAATTAAATTTTTTGACACAGTTATTAGTGAAAAATGCATTTGATTAAAGATAAATGATAGTAGCAGACTCTGCCACCCCACTGGGTCAGCCTTACTGGCCTTATTACATAAGTAATAGACTTGTTTTTTTCTTTTCTTTTGCACAGAGACCCAGTGAGGGCCCATTGTCACAAATCTATTTTCTGTTTTGTCTCCAATAATGTGATATAAATTCTGTTGCTTTTGTAAAATCAGCTTCTCCCAAATTATTTTTGCTGAATCATGCTCTACTCATCACTGTTGGAATGCACTGCTTTCCTTTCCACTGCTTTAATAATATGATATGAATTTGCTTTTGTTATCAGCTTCTCCAAAATTCTTTTGCTGAATGGTTCACTAGGAACACATTGCTTTTCTTTTTCTTTCCTTTCCACCACCTCAACCTCTTTTGTGTTTAATTGTCTTTGTATTTTATGATGCCTGGATGTATTCATGTTTGTAGAGTACTCAATTGGTTAGTCCTTCCAGTGAGGAAACAAAATAAATATAAGACTTTAACATTTGTTTTTGAGCCAACACATGCCTTGTAGGACAAATACATCTTGGTCATGGACTTCATCTTGCTATATCTCAGCATCATCCAGAAGTAAAACATTGATTTTGCAACTGTTGAATCTGTCAATAATGATGAGGTACATTGTATTTTCTGTCTTTTTATTGACCAAGTTTAAATTGACTTGTGAATTATGAGTCCAGTGTTTGTAACCACAGCTCTGTTAAATCCTTATTCTTGGCACTCTCACAGAGACAGCTCTCTTGCACAATATTCTGTATTTTTATATTTTTATGTTTAATATAATGGTCAAAATATTGTGACAAATATATAAAAAGTGCAAAATTCCTGGAGTGGATGCTCACAGTAGCATTTTAGGCTGTTTTTCAGTTTCTTTTTCATTTGGTTTTACTGCCAACTTGAAAATGTTAGCAGTAAAAACAAACAAAAACATACCCAAAAACAACTGAAAAAGAGCTACTGTGAGCATCCACTCCAGAGAATTTTGAAAAAAAATAAAAATAAAAATAAAAAAAACAGATGAAAAACAAACCAGATGCTGTTTTTCTCCCATTCAGCTCTGCAACTTCCATTGAACTCTGCTGCATTGAGACCTTTTACCCCAGACAGCTAAGTAAAGATATATTTTGCTATGCTGCACTAAGTGTCATACACTCCCAATCCTCTGAGATTGAGTTTTAGAGAGTTTTGTTTATTAAAGGCCACTTCAGGTAAGTTATAAAACAGTGTATTAAATGTCTAGTAAATACAAAAATAAAGTCAAGTAAATTTTCTAAAAACTATGGCATGCATAAAAGATGTTCAAGGGTTAAAGAAAGTGGAAGGTGTGGTGTTGGCAGAGGGGTTTTGGCTACAGAGGGTTTGGCTTGTGGTGTCAGCCTGGCCACTGACTATAGAGGCTGTGAGTGAGTTAAGCAGATTCTGTGGCCAATTGCATGGCCACATCCTGCCAACTACATACTTGCAGAAAGTGGCCACAGTAGTCAAATAGCTGCAAAGAGTGACAATGATGTTGGACATGATGTCAATGTTGGGTTGAGGCATAGAGCTAGCACACACTCTCCTGGGTGTAGAATTACCCACTTCCTAAGCTCAACATGATGTGCCCAAGTGGAGGTTATAGGCATTGTTTGCACTGTCCATGGATTATCTCACTTTTGGTCTAGAGTGCTGAGGTGAGGAATACAAAGTCCTGAGCCCAGTTGAAATGGGTTGTGGTTGCCATTATTGTGTGGTCTCAACAATGACAATGTGGGGCTGGAGTGAGATGATGAGCAGAGGTGGTGGTGGGTAACAGAAAGAGTGCAGATAGTCCAATGTGATGGGTGAGATTTGGGTCAGAGATTGAAATACTATCTGAAAAAAAAAATGCAAAAACAACAGAAAAACAATAGTTCTAAAAAGTGCTACATAAGAACTTTTTCTTTTTTGGGTTGTTTTTGATCTGTTTTTGATGTTGCTTTTCTTTGGAAAATGAAACCAAAAATGCTACCATAAGCAACTCTATTGTAAAACAACTCTTTTTCTCCTATTTTTTATATTGTGTATAGCAAATTATTCAGTATCTGAATTATAATCTTTAAAAGCCAAAAACATGAGTAAGGGTGTTTTAAATCAATCTCACAAAAGGACTTGTTACACCATGCAAAGCAACAGCCATCAGGCCAAGTACCATAGTTACTCATTGATCAATTAACCTCTACTTTTCTGATATCACATAACAAGACCTTATACACTGAGATCATTACATCCACCAAAAACCTGTTTATTGAAGCCATGAAAGCATTGGGAAAGCTTTGTCAATCAGCCAAATTTCTTGGTATTAAATAATCAATTGTGTTTGACATTTAGCAATGTTATAAAAAGACAGGTTCAAGCACAAATTTTCAGTACTCTCAAAGCTTGATGAGCATGGCAAGTGTGCTGTCATGCAAGAGGTATTAAAGGATTGCAAAAAACCCTTCCATAGATTACCAAAGATGTGACTGATAATATCAGTGCAACAATTGTGAAGAAGGTTGCTGCATTAGGAAAATGACTTTGACAAGAGGATGGCAGAACATGGAAAATATGCCAAAACACACTTTTTTTTAGGCCTGCCTGGTACCCCCTCTCCCCCTGCCTGCCTAATGCAGTATGTTTTTCTGTAAATAGATATTTTTGTATGATTTTTTAAATGTTTTCAAGATGGGAAGTATATTTGATAATTTCTAGCTATTACAGAACCTTCACAGACCAGTGTGGCAACACTTTGCACCACTAGAGTTAGATTTACAACTGTAGCATATAGATATAGATTCCTAGAAAACAAATATTAGATTTTCTTTTGGGATATATAACTTTCTGTACTTTGTCTTAGCCATTTTTTATTCAGACCAAAATTCAGGCAGAGCAGTGAACAATTTAGCAAAGATAAGTTAAGAAGGATTTATTTTTTGCAGATATTTACAGCCACTTTAATACATCCAAAACCCCTTCAAAACCACTGAAATTACTCTCAAAGCACAATTCAAGGTCTAGGTGCTTATCTGCAATGATTCTGGGGTAAAAATAGCCAGATCACAAATTTTCTCAACAACTGGCCAGACCCCTCCCTTTTCCAAACCTGTGTTTAGGATTCATGTTCTGCCATCCTCTTGACTTTGATCTCAGATCAATTTAGATAAACAATATATCAACAAAGTAACTTCTGATTTTTAATCTATCACAAGCTGCTTTAGAGTTTTTGGAAAGTTAAAGACATACATAAAACTCTCAGAAATCTTTAAGCAATTATTAAAGAATTTTATTTTTTTCCAGATTGTCTTGAGTAGTTTGTGTATTGAAAAAATATATCAAGTGAATTTAAAATTCCTCTCATTGCTTGCAATATATAACAATTAATATGCAAAAGCTTTATTAAAGAACCACCATATAGTCTGATAGCTATATTTACTTAACCAGTTATTAACAAAAATGTGTTTGTGAAGTCTACATTATTTGTAAAAGACCATTCAGTGACAGCAAGAGATACCATAGATGAATTGTGCACAAAGTACCATTTCTCACAGCCTATCAGAAGAGAAATGGTTTGAGTGTGCTAAAGATTTTGATGGCATTGATAAGAAAGAAAGGGATAATCTTTATTTTTTGACAAGTGCTATGTCAAGCTTGATGACAGCAATGGCCAAATTCCCATTACATGCTGAGCAGATGAAGAATATAACAAAACTGCCTCATACCAAACTTTAAGCAGAGTTCAGTGAGGGCGATAATCTGGAGATGTTTCATGCAAGTTGTCAGGAGACCACTGGCTGTGTTAGAGTATTCCAGAGGAAAAAGAGATGGAATGGACACCAATCAATATATTTCTCAAATCCTCAAAGCCCCTCTCACCCTGTTTTACCATCAAATAGAGAAAGAACAACCTGGAATTGGCTTTTAGCAAGATGGCACACCTAGTCACACAGTGAAAAGGACAAAAAGTGGCTTTCTGATCATGGTATTGATCTCTTTCCCCATTCCCCAAACTTGCCCAACCTCAACCCCATCAAGCCTGTAGCATGATCTCAAGACTATTGTATGCTCCTTCTTATACCTTTCAAATACTGTTCTGAAGCTTATCAAAGCTGTTCAAGATGCATGGGAGAAGCTACCCATCTCAGATATTGACAAGCATAAATTCCATGCCTGATTGTAAAATTCTAGAACAGATACACTTGTAAGGAGGGCTATTGCTTACACATGGCAAGTATGAGTCCATCCCCATGTTTATGTCTATTTAAACTCTGATTTAATCATCTTTATGCTATACAGTTTTGTAATTTAAAATTAAAGTTGCTAAGACTTACTGCTTCCATGTATTATTGCACTTGATTCAAGATATGAGGTCTTTTTTAGTTTATCTTAACATAGAATAGTAGACTAGCTCTTTATTTGAACACTTAAGCAATGAAGTTTAATTTAATCATTCTGCTCATCTGTTGCATTAAACAGCTCAACACTTGACTGATGATAATCCAGGTTTCTAGGGTATTTTAAAGACCATTTTGTACATTCCTATGCTTGCTCAACTCATAATTCCATGTTTGGCATCTGTCCAGACATATTTCCAGCCCATTTCAAAAAATTTCCAGACCTGGTCTGAGTTTTTCAATGATAATTCATGTTTCTGACCTAGTTTACCATGTCTAGCATATGTCCAGGCATATTTCCAGCTCATTTCAAAAAATTCCTGGGCCTGGTCTGAGCTTTTTTCAATGATAATTCATGTTTCCAACCTGGTTTACCATGTCTGGCACTTGTTCAGACATATTCCCACCCAATTTCAAAAATTCCTGGGCCCAGTCTGCACTTTTTCAATAATAATTCATGTTTCTGGACATATTCCTGCCCTATTTCAAAATTCCTGGGCCTGGTCTGAGCTTTTCAATTATAATTCATGTTTCTGGACATATTCCCACCCTATGGAAAAACAATCATCAACAAATATGTCATATGTGACATGAGAAAAATTGATCATAATTGAAAGAACATGGCTCATAAAAGAAAAAAGAAAAGAAAAATAGAAATGTGGACAGCAGTCGAGAGTAGTTGAGGCCACCAGGAACAGGTACGCTATCGCTATTATGAAATCAAAGAATGACCAAAAATGATAGTAAGAATCACATAATAAGAATTGATGGGAACAATAAATTGATTTCATGCTGTTGATTGCCAGCTCAATAATCATTACAATCCAATGCTAGAAAACACTTTTATGATAATGAGTCCTTCTTTAGAAGGACACATAACTCAGTTGTTTGTGAGGCAAAATGACTGAGAATGGATTTATATCTACCTAGAACAGATACACTAGGTAATGATTTAGTACATAAACGGACAAACCCATTGTCAGCTGGGTTCCTAGGTGAATATTAAAGACATTTTACTGTCAACATTGTGGTCCATGTGCCTGAGAGAATAACAGCCAGAGAGTGCCAAGCGCTAGCTGGACACACAATGACCACATAGATTATGTATTAGTGATCCAATTGGTTATAGAAAGGCTTGTGGTTTGCAAAACATGTAGCTCAGGGGTTTGTAACAGTGATTTTACTTATTAAAATATTCTCTGATGTTGTAATGTACCTGTAGCTATAAATTAAATGTATCTATGTAAATATCAAGCAAGTAATTTTTACCCCAAGAACATACAGTTCAGATTTTATTCTGTGTCTGCATTTTCTGAAAGTATTAAGAACTTCAAGAACATCAATTGCTTGTCAAGTGATAGCAATTTATTGTTCATCTTTGAATTTAAAAGTAGTGCTTTGCACATTTGAAAGCTAGAAATACTTGAAGAGTTCACCTCACACATAACTCAAGTCTAAATATTGACTTTATACCTGGCAAGAGGTCAACTGAGATATAGGGTGCACAACCTAGCTTCACAACCTAGCTCCCTCTTGTTTTGTATTTCCAAGACCAAGAAGGTCTTTAGCTGGTAGACCAAGAGGGTCAAATTGTGTTTTATTAGGTCAAGAAGACCACCAAATTATTTAGCTCAAAGCATGTACCTGCTGATAGTGACCCTAAAAGGTCTGGAAATGGTATTGGATTAGAGTAGAGATTTGTAAAAGTCTCAGCACCCACCGAGAAATCATAAAAAAATACATATATTACTCCAAAATCCTTGCAATCTAACCCTTGTATTCACCCCCTGTTTTGAAGATTTTTGTGTAGTACAATTATTAAAAGTGTAAGCTTCTCTTCCCAGTGATGAACTAATCATTGTAAAAATTGATTGAAGTGTTAAGCTGCAAGCACACTTTGCAGCAAGCATCTCACCATGGTCACTCCATCATTATTTCTCTTTGTTGCCATTTTCACTGTCTTCACCTTGATTGTGGAGAAGTCATGTCTGTTTATGTTGCCCATGTCTGCCATATTGCATTTCTTCTTGAGAAAGCAGGTGTGAAAGTCACCAATAATGACCTCATTCTTGCCATCACTTCAGGACTTCCCATTCATATGACTTTTTTTCTTATTTCACTTGATGCCACCCTGGACAGCAATATACACTCATCTACATTATCACCCACCTCATGAATGGATACCAGTGCCAACACCAATATCTCCCACACCAAGCACAAGCTTCTGAGGACCCTCAGAATGAAGCTATGGCTGTTACAGATGCCCCCTCTCATGCTTTTGCCCACATCACTTGTTTTTATATGGTAAGAAAGGTCATTATGAGTCCAACTGCACTAATTCTTCCAACCCTCACTCCACCAAATCTGGATCTATAGGGCATGCTGCTCTTGCTTTGGAAGATAACTCTGATGATGATGAGGCTTATTAATTTCTGAGAGTGCAATTTATTTCTTTTATTTTTGTTTTATTTTCTGGTCATTTTGCTGTTTGTGAGGGTGTTGGAATCTGGGAATCAAATGGCTCTATTCCTGTGATTCCATGCACTGAATGCGCCACCACAGCTACAGAACCAATTTAGTTAGTATAAAATGTATTTACAGTATATAAGTAAAGTATTTACATTGTTGTACATTACACATTTACCTCCCAACCTCATGGTTTTTATCTGTTTGCTTTGGTCTTTTCAAAAAAATGAATATGTGTATAAAATATCAAGGAACTAGCAGACACACAGCCAAACAGCTGTGAGGCACTATCACATTTGCTTGCTATATTCCAACACTGATTGTGTTCAGGCTGTCTTAGCTGTGAAGGAAAGGCATATCTGGTTTTAAATGCAGAATATATTTCTTACTATATACTTATTTCTCTCTGTAAAATTTGACCAGTGTAGGGAGTTTGGGTGTTGAGATATACAGAATTCTTGTTGAGCACAGCAAGTCATTGTGTACATTGATCACGTAGTGTCCAGTTACCACACCCATAACCTGTGTGAGTTATCATATCCATGGTGTTTCTTAATCTGAGCTACTGACCTGGTAGCCACCTGAGCATGCCACAGTGGCTGTATGAGCATTCAGGCACTTGGAGGTCTGCAGGATTATTAATAAGAGACTGGCTAGCTCAAAGAAGTTGAAGAATACAGAACCCAAATGCTGAAATGCTGAAAATGAAAAGTTGAAGTTGAAATTTTGAAAATCAAGTCCAAATATTGAAAGCAAAGTCCAAATATTGAAAGTAAGGCTGAAATCTTGAAAGCAAAGTTGAAACATCAAAAGTGACTTTGAAATCCCCAAGCAGGAGTTGAAAGCTTGAATTATGCAGACAAAACGCACATAACGGAGTTTGAAATACCATCAACTGAGGTTGAGATGCCGAAAGTCAATGGGAAACAGCTTTCCAAAACCTTGAAACATTTTTGTCCGCCCGGTCCCTTCATAAAATAAACACCATATATAAAGATAAAAATTTTCAGGACTCTTGTTGGCAATTTGTAATAAATACTAAATATCATGCCGTAGTACAACTCCTTCGGCTGGTAATAGCGGACTTCGTCCGCTCTTTCGAGTAAATTTGAGTTATAGATTTTGGTACAGATTTTAGTTCACGTTTTTGACTCCCACAATTCGATTCTCACAGATTTCACGGAACAGGTTGCGAAAGCTCATTGAAACGGAGGGAATTGCTTTCTAAATTGTCTTGCCTGACGGCTAATCCTGTACTTCCAAGAATCATTGCAGGCCTTTTTGTATCCAAATGCCAACGGATATTCGAGTATCTATTCTTGGTATGTGAGCTTGTACCTAAAGGGAATACTGAAGTTAACCACCGCTTTCTATGCAGGCGGTCCAGGAAGTGGGCGGACAACACTTTGTCAACGGTTGGTAAGTCCGCAATGATGTGCTGCGCCCTTCGCCTCGCTCGTTCCGCCTTGGGAACTAAAGTTCACATCGTATTGTAGGATAACTATGCTTACCTTAGGGCTCGCGATGGTCGAAGCTTCCGATTCAAAGCCAAAGAGGCAGCAGACATAAATGGTTCAGAATTGCTGGACGAGGCGGACGCTATTCTACTTACTTTTGGCCTAGATAAGGATTTTGGGGACCCGGTGGTCCAATATCAGAATCTCGTTCACGATAGCTACTGGGAGCAACGGAAGGCCTTCCATATTGTAGGAACCAAGCAGGATGCTCTGGACCCAAATTTAGATTCCGTCAAGTACCCTAGAAGTATGGAGACGCTGTTTACTCTGTATACGTCAGTGACCTTCAAACTCGTTGGTACCCGAAGTGGAAGCGGCATCGAAGAATTGTGCAGCTCTATAGGTGTGTTGCACACATGCCCTACCCTCACAGTGAACGCGACTCAAAGAGGATAAAGTGGATCAAACGCATCCCATAGGACCCACTATTGGTTTTCGCCTCCACAACACATTTGGACGAGTGCGGTCGTGGGTTTTGGACATGATCGTGTTCACCTTCTCTCTTCCAGTGCCTCCTGATGTCAACAAAGATGTCCGTCGTTTCCGATGCTAAACACCAGGTTGTAATCTGATTTTTGCACTTTCAGACACCAGACTCCGACGACCTTCCTATCATCCCGGATGACCGTACCGCATGGGAGATGATTAAGACACCGGAAGCCGTTGCTTATAGCAGACGTCTCGCAGCTGTCGCAAACTCGAAATACGACCGCGCCCCAACATTCAAGATTGCGCCAACTTTGATCCTCAAAGGACTAGGTCCCTTCGAGAGATTTAATAACATCTTTTGCGCGCTCATACCGACATACCTGTACCCCAGCCCCGATATCTTCATCTCAAAGAAGTATTCATCACTGATTTTATCCCTGGAACGATGCTTCTGGAGTGCTGGGACTCTCTCAGCGTGTTCTATCAGTTTCGAATTGCATGCACCCTTAGAAGATATGTGTCCCAGATGCGACGTATCATCAGCAACAGACCTGGTAGTATTGAACGAGGTCTTGTCAAGGGAACCCTCTTCGACCGCGATATGTGGAACGGCCCTTTTCGTGATGTGGAGACATTTCGCAACTGGATAGTACATACTGTCTATACGGATTGGATGGCCAGAGTCAAAGCCTTTCGCAGGCACAAACCTGGTGTCACTCTACCCCCACAATTAAACCCACAGTTGAACTTCCCACCTGATTGCGATTGGACGCCTGTACTCACACATACTGATCTTAGTCTTACCAATATCATACTCTCCAATGACGGCGTACTGTGGATTGTGGATTGGGCGGAGAGCGGATTTTACCCACCTTGGTTGGAGTCCATGGGCATGAGGCGCTACCAGCAAGCGCCCGAGTCATGGAAACGTTGGTTTTTGTTCATCTCAGGCTCTTCTTCTGAGCTTGATGTTATATGGACACACTTCACTGGGAAAGTGACCATGTTGGGTTCATCTGTCCCTCGCAACGACTATTGGCCCCCACCCATCACAGCTTAGTTTTTGTGCTTGGCAACAAACGGTCTTGGAGGAGAAGGCGTGCATAGGATTCAAGGATGAAGAGATTCGTGGAGATAATGTCAGACTGTTTGAGTTATCTCCTTTATGTAGAAGAGATTGGAGATGAGTAATGACAACGAATTGTAAGCCTCTGGACCTATTGTGAGGAGTTTGGAGGGTGATAGAGGCGTTGGGGAAGGTCAGGGATAACCAAACAACGGACCAGATATTCTTTAGTGGTTGAAATTTTTATGCTGATGGTTGGGTAATGTTTGTAGGCTAGACACATTGCCGCCGTAGTATCAATAGCAAAGATTAACCAGATACATCGAAATGGGGACGAAGGTTTGTAATTGAAACACGGGACTGAGACTGGACCGTTCTAAATCACACCGGCAGCTTCTTGAACAGCCAGGTAGGGGAGAAGGGAGGGTGAATAAATGATCCAAAGAAACTTGTTAGTCAAACACACCTCGTGCCAATCATCACTCCCAGAACTCGACCACAAGCGGGCAAAGCAGCAGCAATTCATAGTCACCTCGCGGTTCTCAATTGGAAAGCGACGATGGCATGCTCCAGGCCACACATCAAGACGAGGTGAGGGCAACGCCATGACTGCCTCATCCATGACACAATCTCTAGGATTAGGCCATACTGCTGCCTCAGCCCACCAGGCCAGGAGTCCCAGGACTACGCGACCGGAATGAAGCGGTATACTTTTACTGCGCTCATTGACCCATGTAATCGAATATGCATTGGGCGGGGCTTGCATTGACATTGGGCGATGATTCCAAAATTGACAAGTAGTTCAAGGCGGGATCATGGAAGGGCATCATTAGTAGACATATAGTAAGCTGACGTACGCGACGAGTGCATTCGTTATCCTCTGATACATCAGGAAAGCAAGAGAAATCCTATTTAGCATTATGACGTTCACAAGCCTGTCGCAACATTATAACACACAGACATCAGCTCATAACCATATATATGTGACATGTAATATTCTTTTGTAATGTAAAGTAAATATAATATGATAAGCACATTATAACCAGATTGCAAGGCCATGTAAGAGATTAGATGGTTTACAGATTGGGTACAATGATGTTTCTGCAATGTAAAGCAAATATAATATGGCAAGGACAATGTAACTAGATTGTGCAGTGGCTACCAGGTTCACCAAAATTATATTATAATACGATTGACCCTCTGCAATTATACATAAATGAATTTTACCAAAAAGTTACCTATTTTGGATGGTGTCACGGAGTGCACATGACATTGGTCAATTATGGAAGTTGTCAGCTCACGGGGTTGATCATGTGCTCACCCTGTCGACTGAACAAAATGCAATATTCAGTTGATGTCCCTGTAGTGTTCACACTGAATGTAAATGAAATGGGCTTGCATGGGTTTTGGCGGTGTGTGCCGTTGCTGTTCATTACAAGATGGCAGTCTACTTCTGAGGGCAGTGGGACCGGGGACTTATTGAAACTGAGGGTTCTTGGACGCTGGGGGACTTATTGAAACTTGAGGGTTCTTGGGCGCTGGGGGACTTATTGAAACTGATGGTTCTTGGGCTCTGGGGTTTATGGGATTTACGGGATTTGAGGAACTGGGGTTTATGAGATTTCAGGGTTCTTGAGCGTCAGGGGTTGGATTCAAGTCAGGTGGGCCCATGCTCAGCATTGTCCCTGCATGACTATTATGAACTCGCAATATTGCTTTTGAAATATTCTATTAATAACTCATAATATTATGACAGACTCATAATATCACTTTTCAAATATTTTTTGGACCTAGCAATGTCTTTCTATAAATTGCATTGTGAGTTGGCCTATACTATGATGATCAGATTATGGCACAGATGATCATCTACAAGGGATTTTGGAGTTCATAATGTCTGATGTGATTCTCTCTAATTTCCTGATGACACAACCGCGTCGAGGCCAAGCCCCTATTTAGCAATCTACACCATCAAAACGCGGCTGCAATACTGATCACAGATTGGTTCAACGTCTTTCTCAAATCTTTCTCTTCTCAAACACCCCATCCAGCAGCAATGGCAGATATCGTAGTCGATACGGCCACCCAATCCAACATCTCCGATATTGCGACTGAACATGTCGCCTTCGACTGGAAAGTCGATTTTGAAACAAGTTCTGTCGGGCTCAGCTACCCATGTTATGAAAGTGAAGAAGGATGGCATTGAAGAGGCGATGTAAGCATATCTTGCAGATATTCTATGTCGTATCATATACCTATCTGTTTCACGCAGATTCGATACCGGAGATCTGGATATCAGTGCAATCACTGTTGAGGGACAAACCGCGCAGGTTCAGTGGGACTTGAGACAATTTCAAACGCGTCTATTGACACAGTGTATCTTCATTTACATTCACAGTTCATCGTCGATCCCAAGAACCCTGTCACTGGATCTGCTTTGCATGTTGCCCTTCCCAAGGGTCTGGCAGAAGGTGCAAGCGTAACAATCAAGATTGAATACAAGACCACAGAAAAGTGCACAGCGCTGCAGTGGTTAGACAAGGAGTAAGATTGACTATAGTCTTGGAACTTCATACCCATATCTGACATTGCAATGAAGCCAGACGCAGGGAAAGACATTCCCTTATCTATTCAGCCAGTGCCAGCCTATCTATGCGCGTGCACTTGCACCTCTGCAAGGTTCGTCTAGACCAGTCTCCAATCTTAGTGTCTCGTTTTAACAAACACGACAATCCTCAGACTCCCCAGCTAACAAAAATCGTGCGCAACACTCAACCCGTTATAACGCAAGCAATGAACGCTTAGCTTGCTCAAATTCTCATCCCAACAGAAATACTCCGCCAAAGTATCTGCAGTCCTCCCGGTCCTGCTCTCCGCCATCCGCGTGTCGCCTCCCTCCGACGGGCCTCCTCACGATGGAAAAGAGATCGGAAAGGAGTTCGTGACATACACCTACGACCAAGTAAGTCTGAATCGTTACTTCTTTTCTGATTCGGCTGACTGTTCCACAAGCCCGTGCCTATCCCATCGTATTTGATCGCCATTGCGGTAGGCAACGTCCGCTACCGCCCCTTCTCCAAACCCGAAGGAAAGCAATGGACCAGCGGCATCTGGGCCGAACCCGAGCTGATCGACGCTGCGTATTGGGAGTTCAGTGAAGACACGACAAGGTAAGCCGCACTATTAAAGCAAACAACAACACAACGTCGATATCATATATATTGTTCGTTTTCTCAGGTTCTTGGCTGCAGAGGAGAAAATCGTCACGTCCTATCGTTTCGGGGTGTACGATCTCCTCGTGCTACCCCCGTCGTTCCCTTATGGAGGCATGGTAAGCCCACACACGCTTCTCGCCTCCTTAAACCGAATAACTTATCAAACGACAGGAAAATGCTTGCTTGAGCTTCTTGACTCCCAGTCAGTTGTTTCCGTTAATGAAAATTGTGTTTTCCAACTTCCAGCATCTACTATAGCCCTCTTGACTGGGGACAGGACTCTCGTCGACGTCGTAGTGCACGAGCTCACCCACTCATGGTTCGGAAACGGCGTCACGTAAGCCCTTCCCCACCTCCCACTGCAACCACATACGCTTACCGTCTGCCCAAGCCACGCGAACCCCTCGCACTTCTGGCTGAACGAGGGCTGGACGACATACATCGAGCGCGTGCTCCAGCAAATATTGCACTCGCACGCCGAGCGCGGCTTCGCCTACGTGATCGGCTCCAAGGCGCTGTACGACTCGCTGCGGGAGTACGAGAGCCGCCCGAAGTACCAGCGGCTCGTCATCAGCTTCGAGGAGGGCGAGGACCCCGACGACGCGTATAGCAGCATCCCATATGAGAAGGGCGCGAACTTCATTCTGCACCTCGGTATGTAGCACGCTTAGCTTTTGTTCTTGCTCCTGGTGCTCTTGTTATTGCTGTTATTAACAAAGTGCGCATGCAGAACGAACCCTAGGAGGCCTGGACGTCTTCCTGCCCTACGTAAAAGCCTACGCAGAGACCTTCCTCGGGAAGAGCATCACCACCGCGCAATGGCGCGCGCACCTCTACGCCTACTGGCAGGGAGCACGGCGGCGCCGGCAAGGTCGCGGCCCTCGACAGCATCGACTGGGACGCGTGGCTGTACGGCGAGGGCACCGCGCTGCCCGTGACGATGGAGTACGACCTCACGCTCGCGGAGGCGGCGTGGACGCTGGCGAAACGATGGGACGCCGCGCGGGCCGTCGAGGACGTCGGCGGGCTGGATTTCGAGGAGGGCGATTTGAAAGCGTTCAACTCGAACCAGATCGGTCAGAATATTTCCTCTTTTTTCTTCTTATTGCTGAGCAAGCTGACGATGCATTGCCAGTCGCCTTCCTCGAGAAACTGCAATCCTACGCCCCGCTCCCCTCGCCCCTCCTCGAGCACCTCGGGACGCTCTACAAGCTCTCCACCACATCCAACGCCGAGATCCGGCTGCGCTTCTACGAAGTCGCGCTCTCTCTGCCCGCCCCGTCCTCCCCCTCCGCCCCGGCACCCACCCCGTCCCACACCATCCGCGCCCTCGCCGGCGGCCGCCGCCAAGTGGGTCGTCGGCACCGACGGCTCGGGCGTGATCAAGGGCGCATGAAGTTCTGCCGCCCCGTGCTGCGCGCGGTCGCCAAGATCGACAGGGAGCTCGCGAAGAGGGAGTGGGAGGGCGCGAAGGACGGGTTCCATCCTATTGCGCGCAAGTTGATTGATAAGGTGTGTGTGTTTTTACATTCGAGTCGTTTAATATCGTGGTGTTGGATCGCTGATGCGGTCTCTTGTTTTTGTGTAGGATCTGGGAATCACAGCTGCTGCGAAAGCCTGAAGAACGGAGGGCGCTAGCATACTCGAGTAGCAGGCACAAATCAAAGAGAAACAGAAACAAATGTATTACTCCGAGAATATATGAAACGTTAACCACAGCCAGAAAAAGAAAGACAGAATAACAAATATATAACAAAAAGAACCTGCCGTGTAAATTTCCGATACAAACAAAACGAAAGAGTAAATCGACTTAATAGTGCCCCCATCCCATCCCATCCCACCCCTCATTCGACGGACAGAGACCGAGACAGAGAGCTAGATCACTTCACTTGAACCCACCCCAAATATCCCCGAACACATCGTCCTTCTGCTGCCCCGCCGCGGACTGCGCGCCGCCGCCGACACCAAACGAGGATCCAAACAAATCAGGGATAACCGGTGCCCCGGACGCCTGCGTCGCTGCCGCTGGTGCCGTCGTCGTCGTTGTCGCAGCGGGGGCACCCATACGGCGTTAGTGTTAAAAGATTTTGCTGCTGTTGCTGCTGCATCCGCATCTGCTGCTGTAGCTGCTGTTGGAGGTGATTTTGCTGCTGCTGATACGGTGTCAACGCCGCTGGTGTGCCCCACACGTTGGGCTGCGCAGGGGGGACGTGCGTCGCTGCGTTCGCGTTCCATCCGGCGGCGGCGGATGATGCCCTCCTCCTAGGCCTCCATTAGCGGCCCCCATTGAGCCTGGGCCTGTGCTTGTACATACTGCTGCTGTTGCTGCTGCTGTAACTGTGGTTGCTGCTGCTGCTGCTGAGGCGCACCACCCCAAAGCGCCGCCTGGTTCCCAAACGCCCCTCCAAAACCCGCACCGGCAGCGGCACCCGCAGAGGGCGGCGCGGAGAAGAGCGACAGTATGTCCTGCTTCACGTCCTTCTTGGGCTCTGGCGACGTCGAGGGTTTTGGGACGGGCGACGGTGCGTGGAAGTCGAGCGAGAAGAGCTCGTTTTCGGGGGCTTTAGGCTGCTGCGGCTGCTGCGGCTGGGGCTGGGACGGAGGGTGGGGCTGAGGAGCCGCTACGGGTCTGTTGGTGTAGTTGGACGAGAGGAGCTGGTGCGCCTGCGGCTGCCGTGTCGTCGCCGTCGCCGTTGTTGTCGTTGCGCGGGAGGAGAAGCTCGATGTGGGTGCGTGGCGGGTTTGGATGGAAGGCGCTGGTGTTGTTACTGGTGCAGGTGCGGCGGCGGGCGGGGCGGATGATGCTGATGCTGAGCCGGTGTCGAGAACGGAGGGGTCTGAGGGAGGAGGACCGTCCAACGCCCACCTGCGGGACTCGTATTTGGATCTGATGAAGGATTCCATTTTGCTAGATGGGAGGGAGGATTAGTGGATTGATTCATATCGGCGTAGAGAGGGATGAGTGCGATCGGAGGGGCATATGTTCGATGAAAGAGATGGTGGGGATGGAGATAAAGATAGTGGACGACGTACTGTTCAGGGGGTATGCCCCGCTTTGAGATGGGCCTCCCAGTACAGATTCGCGAGATGGTTGCCCCATTTCTGGATCGACTGTCATATCATATGGATAGATTAGAACCAGAGAGCGGAATGCAATGAACGCAGCGCACCTCCATCTGCTCGGGTGTCCAGACGTCGAGGTCGACGGACTTGACTTTGCTTATGTGTGTGCCCATCCCGCGATGGATCCCCGAGCAGCGGATGCACAGGAACACGCCGCTGTTGTTCAGCGTCAGCATATACGATGATGCAGGTGCACAGTGGGGAAGACGTACAGATTCCATGAAGCCCATCGCGGATCTACATGCAGAGATCGTTAGTCCCGCCATGCCATCGCGAGAGCTGGGTGGGGGGTAACTGACCATTGCGCTTGCAGTCCGCACAGACTTTGTTCTCTGGGCGTTTGACGAGCTCGCGGAGAGTGCGCGTAAAGCGCTCGGTCGTCGCTTTGTCCTGTCGAGCCGACATCGTTTCGTTGGTTTTGGTTGGAGCAAAGTTGTATTTGGATTTTTGGACATTTCAAAACCAGGAGGCATCTGCGCGAATTATGGAGGCTGGTGCATAACACACCACAATAACGCTGATTTCTGGCTGTCATTTGCCGCTTTGAGAAATCGTCCGCGCGTGTCTTCAGACCACATCGATGACCTGACCGCGTACATTGGAAAGGACACCCTGGTGTGTGCAGGTCAAAATTTGGAAGGCTCTTCTTGTGCGGCGTTTATTGGTATTAATTATTGGAGGCTACGTATGTTCACCAATGAAGAACAAGCTCTCAAATGCGACGGTTGCTGAAATACACGGAAGCCGATGAGCACTGGTCGACTCAGAGAGCGGTCGTTGCAATATCGCCCAGGGGACTGAACGAGTACTCCTTGATCCCAGCAGCAGGCTATCTTTTTAATGTCAGCGATGATCCCTCAGCCTAACGGTACCGCTATCAAATCCGGCGGCATGTCCGACTCCGAGTATTGCTCGCATTTATTACCAAGCTACATCTGTCCTCGGAGTACCTTGAGCATTGCAGCAATCTCGCGCCGATCTCGGTTACAACTGCTACCGATGGGACCCACAATTCCACACCAATATTTTTAAATCGGCATAAAAATCGGTATTTCTGATCTGAATATTAACTACAGTATAATGACCTTTGGTACCCATAAAGAGCACGGGCTTATCGCGGCTATCAATGAACTCGAACGATACACTCTTCGTATGTTATTCAAAGATCGTTCTTAAAACTTAAACATAAATCGGGTTCTCTACGGTCACTAGATTGGACTCCAGAGGTCACCTGGGAGAAAATAGAGGATGTCGACTCGAAGCATTAATATTTCTTGGAGCTCGTTCTTCTGCCTTTCCATGACCAAGATGTCCGGGCAGTTTATTTAGTTAGAATGTGACAATGAATAGGCTACTAAGAGTTAGACTGTAAACGAAGAAGGCCATGGGACGGTACCGAACAGTTTCAGCACTTCCGAACACCACGAAACCCTTTGGAATTTAGGGTAGAAATCCGAGTGGTAGCTTCCTTCTGCCATTGATCTTAAAAATCAACATTGGCGCACTCGAAGCTGATGCAGAACATATTAATAATTGGACGTTGCGTATGGAAGAGAACAAAGAAGACAATAGCTGTTTTCTTGATAGAGAAAAGGCCTTGACTGATAACGAGGATGGCATATGAGCTCTGAACTGACTGTTCGGAGAAGAAACAGAGTTTTATCAGTAAAAGCGACGGCGGCCGCTAGCAGTGATAGCGTAATGAGAGTGTCCGCTCTTTGCCGCGATCCGGGAATGATAGCCCGCAAGACAGTTTCGAGCAAATGGATTCTTATCAATGGTGCTACAAAACAGCGGTGCTGCGGCCTGCGTCTAGACAGATCTGTTTGAAGGTAATAATCTCAGTTTCCTTTTCGCCAAGAGAATATATAGCTGTTTCATCACACGTACAGCCTGGGTACTTGGGCAAGTCTAAAACTTTGTTCGAATAGTTCTTTCAAATGGTAAAAAGAAGATAAGTATACGGGAAGAATACTCGGTGGCAGACGGAATGATTACTCAGACGTGCACGGGCAAGATTTATATCCAAGTCTCAAAATAAAACTCTCCGATGTTGCAGTCACGCAAAGATACCACCAAAAAGTGCTATTGCGGTGTGGCAAATAAAGTTGGTGCGGATCGCAGAGCTGCAGAGAACAGAGGAGAATTACGGCAATGTGTTTGAGGGAGAAATATAGAATCTTCGATCTATTCCAGGCGGAGGGGAATATTTTGGGAGGAAGGAGGGACCGGATTGGGAAGTCGGATACCTATTTCCGGACGTGGGAAATGGGGCTGACGGGCATGTGCTTATCACGCATCACACACAACACGCGTGTTGCCGGCACTCACAGCTGTGCAGTGGAAATGAAATGCAAAGTATTGGGGTTACAGCGGACACCCACAGCTGTTCGAGTTGGAGTTGAAATTTTGATGGGGTGTGGGTGTGGGTGTGTTCTCGAGGTGAGGAGAGCGGCGGGCGGGTGGAAGAGCGGGCAGCGGGTATGTGCTCATCTGATTAGATGGACGGTGGATCAGCGGCAGAGAAGAATAAAGAGGGAGAAATAGTAATTGTACGAGGAGAATAGTGTAGTTGTTGAAGAGTGACCTGCGGTAAATTAGAAGAAACGGAGATTATATTGTGAAATTGGACACGTGTGATTATGTACTGATTGCAACAGATTTCGCTGTACTTGTCTCTTTTCCCAACGTCGTTGTCGTTGGCACAACCAGCGACCGAGTTTCTCTTTGTTCGTTCCTTCCCTTTCTCATAAGTTATTGCCTTAATCTTTTCTTTGACTCTTCAGCGCGTTTGTCTTGCTGTTGTCGTCGTCGTTGTTGCGGAACGGTACGGTACGGGGGCCAACGACTTTGAATGGCCGCTTTGGCATCTCATTACACTACCATGGACACTACTCGCCAGCGAACATCCCCGCTAACGACCCTGCCTCCATGCAACAGCAGCAGCAACAGCTCCAGCAACAACAGCAGCAGCATCTCCTACATCAGCAGCAGCAGATGCAGATGCTCCAACAACAAGGCCAATACCCATACACCGTCCAGCAGCAACCACAAGGAACATGGACCCCCAATATCACTGCTACTCCCTTTACCCTTCCTTCTACCAAAATCACCAGCAGCAACAGCAGCAACAGCAGCTCCCACAGGGCACGCCGCAACCGTATCCCACCCAGCCGCCATATTTCGACCCTGCCAACGCCCAACTGGCCGCACAATGGGCTTATCAACAGATGATGTTCAGTGCCCAGCACGGTTTCCCGCAGCAGCATCCGCAACAGCGACCATCAGCCGGCTCCTCCAACCCTCCTACACCCGACTATTTCACTCAAAATCAGATCTTCAATCCATTTCCTAGTGGCACGCCACCTCCTAGAGCTGATCAGCAGCTGCCGCAGCAATACCCAGGCTATCATCCCTACCGCCGTCCTAATCGACCACAACAACAACAGCAACAGCAATCTTCTTCGCCCCCTGACGACCAGCGAAGGCAGCAGCAGCAACAAGGGCTGGGGCAGGCCCCCACCCGCCATACGCGCGCCCTGATGCCTCCAGCTCGTCGTCCTCCATCAACTCTTCATCTAGCCAGCAACGGCAGCGCGTGAACAGCAACCAAAGCGCGAGCAGCGGGCATCACGGGGGCCCCGCCTCCCTCCGCTCAGCCTCTGGCTCTGCGCGATCCACGCCGTCCGCCGCCGCCGCCGCCTCCCCATCATCACCATCCTCCTCCAGCCCGCTCCGCCAGCCGCTCCCGCCGCCACACACCCGTTCGGGCTCTTCTTCCGCCGCCTCCGCGTCCACGGCCACGTCCAGCAGCCGCCAGACAGGTTTCTCCCTCCTCGTCCCAGCCGACGATTGCCACATCACCGACATCGGCCTCGCCCTCGCCGGCGCCGAGCGCCTCCGCGAGCCTGCCGCGCCTCACCCGCCCGTCGCCACTCTCGCAGGGCACCTACACCGCCGCCGACAAGCGCCGCTCGCGCGACGACTCCGACATCGCCGCGCTCATCCACGAGCAGACGCCCACCGCCGCCATCGTGCGCAGCGGCGGGCTCAAGGGCCGCCTGCGCCGCGCGCTCGTTCAACGCCGCGCAGACGCTCAAGGAGGAGGAGGCCGAGGCCGCGGAGGCGGCGGCGTCCGCGCACGCGCACGCGGTGTACGAGGAGGACGAGGACGAGGAAGATGACGACGAGTCGATCAAGGCGTCGCAGGTGAACGGGAAGCTGAAGGCCAAGGCGAGTGCGCCTGCGATCAAGGTCAACCCGCTCGCGCCCCGCGCGAAGACGCCGGGCGGCGGGGAGGACGAGGCGGGCCCGTCGACGGCGACGACGCCGGTGAAGAAAAAGGGGCGCGCCGCGTCGCTCTTCAACTCGCGGCTCAACGCGAGCACGGACAACATCTCGCTGTCGTCGACCGTCAGCAGCGCGAGCGTGATGATCCGCAAGCTCGGCGCGATGGGCAAGCTCGCGCGGCGCAACTCGCTCGCGGGGATCACGTCGCTCTTCAAGGACAAAGACAAAGGACAAGGACAAGGACGGGAAGGACGGCGGCGGCGAGAAGGACAAGAAGGGGAAGAAGAAGGAGAAGGACAAAAAGACCGCAAAGGGCCAGGCCAGCGAGGCCAGCGTGTCGCATGTGACGGCGGAGCTGGACAGGATGGGGTCTGGGGGCGACTGGAGTGTGGGCACGGAGATGAACGGGCTGTCGCCCGCTGCGAAGCTCGCGAGGCAGCACACGCTCAAGTCGAACGCGGAGGCGGCGGCCAAGGCCAAGGAGGCCGCTGCGGCTGCGGCTGCTGCCAGAGAGCGGCGGCGGCCTCTGCAACGTCGGCACCGGTGTTTGGGAATGGGACGAATGGGACGACGGTGGCCGGAGGCGCGGGTGTGCCGACGTGGGATCGGAACACGGCGACGAGGCAGGGCTCCGTGTCGCCTGTGAAGGGCAGCACGCTGGGGGTGCATAGGATTAATGAGGATGGGACACGGACGTTGATCGAGTCGGATGACGAGGAGAGCGATGATGGGCATTACCCGCGCCAGCAGCAACACCAGCAGCAACACCAGCAGCACCAGCACAGACAGCAGGGCTTCCATGCCGATGGATGGGACGACGATGAAGATTGGGACGTCGATGGTGATGGCGACGGCGACGGCGACGAAGACGTGACGATCCGGCTGAGCGTCGACCAGCGCAGCAGCGCAGACTCTGAGCGGACAGCGTCGGCGGGCGCAGGCGAGATGGAGCCCTGGGCGGTCGACGTCCGGCGGAGCGTCGAGAAGGCGCGGCAGCCGGCCAAGGGCATCCTCAAGCGCGCGGAGAGCTACGACCAGCAGGTGTACCTCCACGACTCGCATGTGCAGCGCGCGCTCGAACTCGTACAACTCGCCCGCGTCGCAGCAGCAGGAGGCGGGCCCGCTCGCGCGCATCCCGAGCCCGGACCCAGACCACATCGATGGCCTCCACCGGCACGGGTCGCATTCCTCTGCGCACTCTTCGACGCATGGGCATGGACACGGACAGGGGCAAGGAGAGGCGCAGGAGGCGGCATCGTGGTTGCCCCCGCTATCGTTCGACTCTACTTCGTCGCCGCTGTCCAACTCGTTCGGGATAAGCAGCACGTCGAAGGACCTCCGGACACACCGAGGTCCGCAAGCACGACCTTTGCGTCCGTCACCACCGCCTCTCCCACATCCTTGTCCTCATCCTCATCATCATCATCAACAGCCCCGTCATCCATCTCCGCACTCGCCGCCCCCGCTCCTCAACCGGCAGAAAACAACCGCGCGTCGGCGATATTCCAGCACCCCAACTTCAACTCGTCCGCGCCCGCGCTGACGACGCTGGGTTCGGGGCTCTCAGGCTCATCGACACACCCGCCGACGCTCGCGCACCGCTCGGCGACGACGCCCGCGAAGCGGCTTACATTTGCGACGAACCTGTCGGTGTACGACACGTTCTCGGCGTCGGTGTATGATCGCAGGAGCGAGCCTGCGACGTGGAGCCGCCCTCACGCCGGCACTTGCGCAGAGGATCAAGGAGGAGCTCAATTCGTACAAAATGGAGGAGATGGAGGTGCATGCTGCTAGTCGGATCCAGTACGTTGATTTTTTCCCGCTCTAGTCTTTTAGTTGAGTGCTAATGTCTTTGCAGCACGCAATTTTTTGTTTGAGGCTTTTTCTCTGTCCTATCTGGTGTATCTCTCTCTCGCCGCTCTGTCACTGTCCACTGTCCACTGTCTCCTTTTTCACTTCGAGGATATTAACGATCTAATCTATCCAACCTGCACACGTCCCCCGCCTCCTTGCCTCCGTCATGACACGTCTTGTCCTCAAACTCCAGCACTTTTGACGAACTCATCTTTCGATATATTTTTACATTGCCTCATTACCCAAGTACCCCCTTTTTCTTTTTTGGATCTCCTCATATACACCCCACCCCTCCCATCGTCCATATTTCATCCAACCCACTCAATATCCATACATATCCAATGACAACCACAACCACCACAAGCCAACTTTCTCTTTCGAAAATAGGACTTTACATGTCTTTTTCTTTCTTCCTTCATTTCTTTTTTTAACAATTTTTTGTTTCTCAACCCGAAAAACTCTCATTTTATTATTCCCTTTTTCTGTTTCTTTTCTCAACTTCTTTTTCAATCCGCATCGCACTGTTGCATGTCTATGATATCCCTTCTTTATATCCCACCACCCCACCACCACCACCAACAACAACAACAACCACTTTCACCGCATTTTTACGTTTTCACGTTACTCATGAGTGGCTCCCTCATTCTCTCTTTCTCTCGATTCAAGATCTAATGTAAACCCCATAACGTTCATCACCATTCTGTTTGTTTCTGGTTTCTAATTTCTGGTCCGTTTCCATCCCCTTGTCGAGTATCGAGTAGTACGAGGAGTTCTTTTTGTGTTGGAGTGCCCCGCCCCTTCTCCCTTTTTCACTTACCCATCACTCCACCCCGTTCCCCCTTTTTTGTCAGGGATATATATGACGCTTTCCAAAATGTTCGGCCTCGAGTAGTGCTGATCTCGTGCTATAATGCGTGTTTTTCTTCTTTTTCTTTCACTCTTCTTCATTCTTTCAATCCTTCCTTCGACTTTAGTCTTTCTTTTATTATATACAAAAAGGTTTTGTGGTTCCGATTTTCTTTACATACCAACCTACCAACCTACCCATGCCATCCACCCATGCCATCCATCCATCCATCCATCCCTTTTCCCGTCGTCCCGTTCCCCTTCAATTCTGCCTACCCACATGTCTGCATGCGCCTTGTTTCCGACTCTGACTGAAATATCTACGTAACTACCCACTCTAGCAATCTAACTATTATTCTCTTTTCCTCTTTTCGGGTACTCCATTTTGCGTGTGTTTGAGTTCTATTGGTCTCTGCCTGTTGACTGTTGAGTTAGGGGTTCCATGATCGCGGCAGCACCCGGCACACGTCATTCGCCCACACCAAAGTTAGGAACATTTCGTCATTTCTTCAACGAAACCCTTTCAACGCTCATTGTTCTCAATTCCATATTGATATCGATCAAACATTTTACCGATTTATGTCAGACTGCTGATCTACGGTGTGTACACCCTTTCTTGGAACTAACTCCTATTTTCGGAACGGTTCAAACTAAAGAATGTCTTCGTTAGGCAGGTCCATGACATTCGTGAAAGCTAGTGTGCTACCCCAGTACCGGTACCTGAGTACGTCCATGATATTCTATATTCCCGCCCAAAATAATCGGTGGTACATCGACCCTGAGTCGCCTAGAAAATGCAATGGTCCCAGATAAGGTTCTCTGGGTTTTTCTGTCAAGGACGTGTTGGATGCTGAGTAGATTGTCACGCCACATTTGTCAAATACCCGAATCGCCGCAAGGACGGCAGTACTTTTTTGTGGAAGAAAAGTCAGCAGCCAATTAACAGCTTACATTCATTAGCACTACATACAGACGCGCCTTTTATCGAGCTGAACCGGAAGCTTAACATCATGCAGAGGCTATTGGCAAAAGAAATTTTAGGCTGAAATACTACCGAACTTAGTGCGGTACTTCCAAATTCATCTTCTACTGTAGTAGTTGACTAGTCAATTGCAAGTTTGCCTTCCAAATGCAGACGCAATCACCTGAGTACAACTTGTGTCACTTCCGGCCAGTATAGTGCGTACTTCATTGACAAGTCATCTCTTACTGTGTTAGTAAACTAATCCTCATAACTGTGGCGCGATAATTCTCGAGGAGGACTCGAATACATGATAATCCTTCTCATGCTGTCCCTAGTTGGTCTTGGTTGCAGAAATGGATATCTGGCTGGATGCTTGTGCTTGATACTTTGGAATTTTGAGTCCACAAATATCCTGATGTCTTTTTCGACATCGCTCGAGAAATCATCAAGAATGATCGTAGTCGTTGAAGACGAAACCGGCTCGTCACAGAATCCATTGCGTATTGCTGGCTCCGGGGTGATACGATGATAAAGGCAATTGGAATGGAAAGATGGACGGCCAACTGCGCCAAAGTCCGCAAAGCAAAAGATGGCTTTGGAATTCTGGAAGATCATATTAATCTAATCCGTCCAAGACGACGACACTTGCAGGGCGAGACCGAGTGTTGAGGGCGATAGAGATGGATCCCGCTGTGTTCTCACGCACACTCGAGCACTGATTGTTGGGCCGGTCAACGATGCCGCCCATGATACAAGAGATGGCCCCACTTTGAGATCTCGAATTTCGGGTAGGCAAGACATCATTTAACATCCGAATCACGATGATGGATATGAGAAAGTCCTTGATACCCCTACGCGCAATATTACGTCCAAAGGAAAAGCTTGCTATCAGCTTATGCCCTTTCAAGCATAGTTCAGCAATGGTATGGGCGATTGTGTATTTGCCGACTCCTGCTGGGCCGCGAATCCACCTAAAAGATGGGATTTTCTCCGCATCGTCCAGCCAGTCCACGATATATTTGATAATGACCTAACGTGTCTCTGGATGGCATTTGGGGGCATCGTACCCTTCGGCGGAATCGTGTAGGGCGTTTAGAGCAGTACTTTGAGAGGAATAATTGCAGAGCGCTGGAAGCTTGCAAGTACATGTCAGAAGAACCAAAGAAGCAAAGAATGAAATTGAAACTCCGTTGATAACTCCGTGCTTGGACACAAGTTTTGCGTAACCTTCCTGCAACCTTCGCACCAGCTTAACAGAACTCCGGGTTATATTTTAGGATAATAAGCAAGTTCTTTGAAAGAATGATGGATAATATCGATGTCTACCGATGTCTGCCCAATGTCAGGACTCTGCCTGTTGTACGCTCCGTTTGGGAAGTAAATTTCCTATTTCAGAAACCAACTGAACCTCGTGCATGTCGTCAGCCACTCTGCGCCGATCATTAACAAGGACATACTGGAGCTGAGTATAAAAAGAGGGGTGGGCAACAGACGTCCTCGATATTGTCTCTTGCCTCTCTCCCACCACCATCACTTTCAGGAAGAGTCGTCTCAGCTTACCCAAAGTTAACTCGGCTCTATACACCCACTATGAACGACGATGCCCCTATCAAATGATAACGAATGCGCTCGCCACTTTAAGCTGACGCTTCATGTACATGTGTACGTCGGCTCATTTCTGTCTTTACTATACATGTACTGATATCGATGACGCGTTGCAACTTTTCCACGTTCCCGCCTTGAACTATTGTCGAATTCAGAATCATCGCTCATTGTCAATGCAAGCCTAACCAATATCGGCTTATGTAGGCTCAGCCATATCGGTCATCGAGCACAGTAGAGGTATATCACTCCATTCCGGCCGCCTAGTTCTGGCCTGGTGGGCTGGGGCTACGCGGTATGGCCTGATCCTAGAGAATGGG
>JAJIRX010000573.1:0-64958 GCA_023853785.1 Psilocybe azurescens
AAGGATTCCATTTTTGCTAGATGGGAGGGAGGATTAGTGGATTGATTCATATCGGCGTAGAGAGGGATGAGTGTGATCGGAGGGGCGTATATGTTCGATGAAAGAGATGGTGGGGATGGAGATAAAGATAGTGGACGACGTACTGTTCAGGGGGTATGCCCCGCTTTGAGATGGGCCTCCCAGTACAGATTCGCGAGATGGTTGCCCCATTTCTGGATCGACTGTCATATCATATGGATGGATTAGAACAGAGAGCGGAATGCACTGAACGCAGCGCACCTCCATCTGCTCGGTGTCCAGACGTCGAGGTCGACGGACTTGACTTTGCTTATGTGTGTGCCCATCCCGCGATGGATCCCTGAGCAGCGGATGCACAGGAACACGCCGCTGTTGTTCAACATCAGCATGTACGATGATGCAGGTGCACAGTGGGGAAGACGTACAGATTCCATGAAGCCCATCGCGGATCTACATGAAGAGATCGTTAGTCCCGCCATGCCATCGCGAGAGCTGGGGGGTGACTGACCATTGCGCTTGCAGTCCGCACAGACTTTGTTCTCTGGGCGTTTGACGAGCTCACGGAGAGTGCGCGTAAAGCGCTCGGTCGTCGCTTTGTCCTGTCGAGCCGACATCGTTTCGTTGGTTTTGGTTGGAGCAAAGTTGTATTTGGATTTTGGACATTTCGAGACCAGGAGGCATCTGCGCGAATTATGGAGGCTGGTGCATAACACACCACAATAATGCTGATTTCTGGCTGTCATTTGCCGCTTTGAGAAATCGTCCGCGCTTGTCTTCAGACCACATCGATGACCTGACCGCGTACATTGGAAAGGACACCCTGGTGTGTGCAGGTCAAAATTTGGAAGGCTCTTCTTGTGCGGCGTTTATTGCTATTGATTATTGGAGGCTACGTGTGTTCACCAATGAAAACAAGCTCTCAAATGCGACGGTTGCTGAAATACACGGAAGCCGATGAGCACTGGTCGACTCCAGAGAGCGGTCGTTGCAATATCGCCTTGGGGGACTGAACGAGTACTCCTTGATCCCAGCAGCAGGCTATCTTTTTAATGTCAGCGATGATCCCTCAGCCTAACGGTACCGCTATCAAATCCGGCGGCATGTCCGACTCCGAGTATTGCTCGCATTTATTACCAAGCTACATCTGTCCTCGGAGTACCTTGAGCATTGCAGCAATCTCGCGCCGATCTCGGTTACAACTGCTACCGATGGGACCCACAATTCCACACCAATATTTTTAAATCGGCATAAAAATCGGTATTTCTGATCTGAATATTAACTACAGTATAATGACCTTTGGTACCCATAAAGAGCACGGGCTTATCGCGGCTATCAATGAACTCGAACGATACACTCTTCGTATGTTATTCAAAGATCGTTCTTAAAACTTAAACATAAATCGGGTTCTCTACGGTCACTAGATTGGACTCAGAGGTCACCTGGGAGAAAATAGAGGATGTCGACTCGAAGCATTAATATTTCTTGGAGCTCGTTCTTCTGCCTTTCCATGACCAAGATGTCCGGGCAGTTTATTTAGTTAGAATGTGACAATGAATAGGCTACTAAGAGTTAGACTGTAAACGAAGAAGGCCATGGGACGGTACCGAACAGTTTCAGCACTTCCGAACACCACGAAACCCTTTGGAATTTAGGTAGAAATCCGAGTGGTAGCTTCCTTCTGCCATTGATCTTAAAAATCAACATTGGCGCACTCGAAGCTGATGCAGAACATATAATAATTGGACGTTGCGTATGGAAGAGAACAAAGAAGACAATAGCTGTTTTCTTGATAGAGAAAAGGCCTTGACTGATAACGAGGATGGTATATGAGCTCTGAACTGACTGTTCGGAGAAGAAACAGAGTTTTATCAGTAAAAGCGACGGCGGCCGCCAGCAGTGATAGCGTAATGAGAGTGTCCGCTCTTTGCCGCGATCCGGGAATGATAGCCCGCAAGACAGTTTCGAGCAAATGGATTCTTATCAATGGTGCTACAAAACAGTGGTGCTGCGGCCTGCGTCTAGACAGACCTGTTTGAAGGTAATAATCTCAGTTTCCTTTTCGCCAAGAGAATATATAGCTGTTTCATCACACGTACAGCCTGGGTACTTGGGCAAGTCTAAAACTTTTGTTCGTAGTTCTTTCCAAATGGTAAAAAAAGAAGATAAGTATACGGGAAGAATACTCGGTGGCAGACGGAATGATTACTCAGACGTGCACGGGCAAGATTTATATCCAAGTCTCAAAATAAAACTCTCCGATGTTGCAGTCACGCAAAGATACCACCAAAAAGTGCTATTGCAGTGTGGCAAATAAAGTTGGTGCGGATCGCAGAGCTGCAGAGAACAGAGGAGAATTACGGCAATGTGTTTGAGGGAGAAATATAGAATCTTCGATCTATTCCAGGCGGAGGGGAATATTTTTGGGAGGAAGGAGGGACCGGGATTGGAAGTCGGATACCTATTTCCGGACGTGGGAAATGGGGCTGACGGGCATGTGCTTATCACGCATCACACACAACACGCGTGTTGCCGGCACTCACAGCTGTGCAGTGGAAATGGAATGCAAAGTATTGGGGTTACAGCGGACACCCACAGCTGTTCGAGTTGGAGTTGAAATTTTGATGGGGTGTGGGTGTGGGTGTGTTCTCGAGGTGAGGAGAGCGGCGGGCGGGTGGAAGAGCGGGCAGCGGGTATGTGCTCATCTGATTAGATGGACGGTGGATCAGCGGCAGAGAAGAATAAAGAGGGAGAAATAGTAATTGTACGAGGAGAATAGTGTAGTTGTTGAAGAGTGACCTGCGGTAAATTAGAAGAAACGGAGATTATATTGTGAAATTGGACACGTGTGATTATGTACTGATTGCAACAGATTTCGCTGTACTTGTCTCTTTTCCCAACGTCGTTGTCGTTGGCACAACCAGCGACCGAGTTTCTCTTTGTTCGTTCCTTCCTTTCTCATAAGTTATTGCCTTAATCTTTTCTTTGACTCTTCAGCGCGTTTGTCTTGCTGTTGTCGTCGTCGTTGTTGCGGAACGGTACGGTACGGGGGCCAACGACTTTGAATGGCCGCTTTGGCATCTCATTACACTACCATGGACACTACTCGCCAGCGAACATCCCCGCTAACGACCCTGCCTCCATGCAACAGCAGCAGCAACAGCTCCAGCAACAACAGCAGCAGCATCTCCTACATCAGCAGCAGCAGATGCAGATGCTCCAACAACAAGGCCAATACCCATACACCGTCCAGCAGCAACCACAAGGAACATGGACCCCCAATATCACTGCTACTCCCTTTTACCCTTCCTTCTACCAAAATCACCAGCAGCAACAGCAGCAACAGCAGCTCCCACAGGGCACGCCGCAACCGTATCCCACCCAGCCGCCATATTTCGACCCTGCCAACGCCCAACTGGCCGCACAATGGGCTTATCAACAGATGATGTTCAGTGCCCAGCACGGTTTCCCGCAGCAGCATCCGCAACAGCGACCATCAGCCGGCTCCTCCAACCCTCCTACACCCGACTATTTCACTCAAAATCAGATCTTCAATCCATTTCCTAGTGGCACGCCACCTCCTAGAGCTGATCAGCAGCTGCCGCAGCAATACCCAGGCTATCATCCCTACCGCCGTCCTAATCGACCACAACAACAACAGCAACAGCAATCTTCTTCGCCCCCTGACGACCAGCGAAGGCAGCAGCAGCAACAAGGGCTGGGGCAGGCCCCCACCCGCCATACGCGCGCCCTGATGCCTCCAGCTCGTCGTCCTCCATCAACTCTTCATCTAGCCAGCAACGGCAGCGCACGAACAGCAACCAAAGCGCGAGCAGCGGGCATCACGGGGGCCCCGCCTCCTCCGCTCAGCCTCTGGCTCTGCGCGATCCACGCCGTCCGCCGCCGCCGCCGCCTCCCCATCATCACCATCCTCCTCCAGCCCGCTCCGCCAGCCGCTCCCGCCGCCACACACCCGTTCGGGCTCTTCTTCTTCCGCCGCCTCCGCGTCCACGGCCACGTCCAGCAGCCGCCAGACAGGTTTCTCCCCTCCTCGTCCCAGCCGACGATTGCCACATCACCGACATCGGCCTCGCCCTCGCCGGCGCCGAGCGCCTCCGCGAGCCTGCCGCGCCTCACCCGCCCGTCGCCACTCTCGCAGGGCACCTACACCGCCGCCGACAAGCGCCGCTCGCGCGACGACTCCGACATCGCCGCGCTCATCCACGAGCAGACGCCCACCGCCGCCATCGTGCGCAGCGGCGGGCTCAGGGCCGCCTGCGCCGCGCGCTCGTTCAACGCCGCGCAGACGCTCAAGGAGGAGGAGGCCGAGGCCGCGGAGGCGGCGGCGTCCGCGCATACGCACGCGGTGTACGAGGAGGACGAGGACGAGGAAGATGACGACGAGTCGATCAAGGCGTCGCAGGTGAACGGGAAGCTGAAGGCCAAGGCGAGTGCGCCTGCGATCAAGGTCAACCCGCTCGCGCCCCGCGCGAAGACGCCGGGCGGCGGGGAGGACGAGGCGGGCCCGTCGACGGCGACGACGCCGGTGAAGAAAAAGGGCGCGCCGCGTCGCTCTTCAACTCGCGGCTCAACGCGAGCACGGACAACATCTCGCTGTCGTCGACCGTCAGCAGCGCGAGCGTGATGATCCGCAAGCTCGGCGCGATGGGCAAGCTCGCGCGGCGCAACTCGCTCGCGGGGATCACGTCGCTCTTCAAGGACAAAGACAAGGACAAGGACAAGGACGGGAAGGACGGCGGCGGCGAGAAGGACAAGAAGGGGAAGAAGAAGGAGAAGGACAAAAAGACCGCAAAGGGCCAGGCCAGCGAGGCCAGCGTGTCGCATGTGACGGCGGAGCTGGACAGGATGGGGTCTGGGGGCGACTGGAGTGTGGGCACGGAGATGAACGGGCTGTCGCCCGCTGCGAAGCTCGCGAGGCAGCACACGCTCAAGTCGAACGCGGAGGCGGCGGCCAAGGCCAAGGAGGCCGCTGCGGCTGCGGCTGCTGCCAGGGAGGCGGCGGCGGCCTCTGCAACGTCGGCACCGGTGTTTGCGAATGGGACGAATGGGACGACGGTGGCCGGAGGCGCGGGTGTGCCGACGTGGGATCGGAACACGGCGACGAGGCAGGGCTCCGTGTCGCCTGTGAAGGGCAGCACGCTGGGGGTGCATAGGATTAATGAGGATGGGACACGGACGTTGATCGAGTCGGATGACGAGGAGAGCGATGATGGGCATTACCCGCGCCAGCAGCAACACCAGCAGCAACACCAGCAGCACCAGCACAGACAGCAGGGCTTCCATGCCGATGGATGGGACGACGATGAAGATTGGGACGTCGATGGTGATGGCGACGGCGACGGCGACGAAGACGTGACGATCCGGCTGAGCGTCGACCAGCGCAGCAGCGCAGACTCTGAGCGGACAGCGTCGGCGGGCGCAGGCGAGATGGAGCCCTGGGCGGTCGACGTCCGGCGGAGCGTCGAGAAGGCGCGGCAGCCGGCCAAGGGCATCCTCAAGCGCGCGGAGAGCTACGACCAGCAGGTGTACCTCCACGACTCGCATGTGCAGCGCGCGCGCTCGAACTCGTACAACTCGCCCGCGTCGCAGCAGCAGGAGGCGGGCCCGCTCGCGCGCATCCCGAGCCCGGACCCAGACCACATCGATGGCCTCCACCGGCACGGGTCGCATTCCTCTACGCACTCTTCGACGCATGGGCATGGACACGGACAGGGGCAAGGAGAGGCGCAGGAGGCGGCATCGTGGTTGCCCCCGCTATCGTTCGACTCTACTTCGTCGCCGCTGTCCAACTCGTTCGGGATAAGCAGCACGTCGAAGGACCTCCCAGACACACCGAGGTCCGCAAACACGACCTTGCGTCCGTCACCACCGCCTCTCCCACATCCTTGTCCTCATCCTCATCCTCGTCATCATCGATAACAGCCCCGTCATCCATCTCCGCACTCGCCGCCCCCGCTCCTCAACCGGCAGAAAACAACCGCGCGTCGGCGATATTCCAGCACCCCAACTTCAACTCGTCCGCGCCCGCGCTGACGACGCTGGGTTCGGGGCTCTCAGGCTCATCGACACACCCGCCGACGCTCGCGCACCGCTCGGCGACGACGCCCGCGAAGCGGCTACATTTGCGACGAACCTGTCGGTGTATGACACGTTCTCGGCGTCGGTGTATGATCGCAGGAGCGAGCCTGCGACGTGGAGCCGCCTCACGCCGGCACTTGCGCAGAGGATCAAGGAGGAGCTCAATTCGTACAAAATGGAGGAGATGGAGGTGCATGCTGCTAGTCGGATCCAGTACGTTGATTTTTTTTCCCGCTCTAGTCTTTTTAGTTGAGTGCTAATGTCTTTGCAGCACGCAATTTTTTGTTTGAGGCTTTTTCTCTGTCCTATCTGGTGTATCTCTCTCTCTCGCCGCTCTGTCACTGTCCACTGTCCACTGTCTCCTTTTTCACTTCGAGGATATTAACGATCTAATCTATCCAACCTGCACACGTCCCCCGCCTCCTTGCCTCCGTCATGACACGTCTTGTCCTCAAACTCCAGCACTTTTGACGAACTCATCTTTCGATATATTTTTTACATTGCCTCATTACCCAAGTACCCCCTTTTCTTTTTGGATCTCCTCATATACACCCCGCCCACCCCTCTCATCGTCCATATTTCATCCAACCCACTCAATATCCATATACATATCCAATGACAACCACAACCACCACAAGCCAACTTTCTCTTTCGAAAATAGGACTTTACATGTCTTTTTCTTTCTTCCTTCATTTCTTTTTTTAACAATTTTTTGTTTCTCAACCCGAAAAACTCTCATTTTATTATTCCCTTTTTTCCGTTTCTTTTCTCAACTTCTTTTTCAATCCGCATCGCACTGTTGCATGTCTATGATATCCCTTCTTTATATCCCACCACCCCCACCACCAACAACAACAACAACCACTTTCACCGCATTTTTTACGTTTTCACGTTACTCATGAGTGGCTCCCTCATTCTCTCTTTCTCTCGATTCAAGATCTAATGTAAACCCCATAACGTTCATCACCATTCTGTTTGTTTCTGGTTTCTAATTTCTGGTCCGTTTCCATCCCCTTGTCGAGTATCGAGTAGTACGAGGAGTTCTTTTTGTGTGTTGGAGTGCCCTGCCCTCTTCCTTTTCACTTACCCATCACTCCACCCCGTTCCCCCTTTTTTGTCAGGATATATATGACGCTTTCCAAAATGTTCGGCCCTCGAGTAGTGCTGATCTCGTGCTATAATGCGTGTTTTTCTTCTTTTTCTTTCACTCTTCATTCTTCTTTCAATCCTTCCTTCGACTTTAGTCTTTCTTTATTATATACAAAAAGGTTTTGTGGTTCCGATTTTCTTTTACATACCAACCTACCAACCTACCCATGCCATCCACCCATGCCATCCATCCATCCATCCATCCCCTTTTCCCGTCGTCCCGTTCCCCTTCAATTCTGCCTACCCACATGTCTGCATGCGCCTTGTTTCCGACTCTGACTGAAATATCTACGTAACTACCCACTCTAGCAATCTAACTATTATTCTCTTTTCCTCTTTTCGGGTACTCCATTTTGCGTGTATTTGAGTTCTATTGGTCTCTGCCTGTTGACTGTTGAGTTAGGGGTTCCATGATCGCGGCAGCACCGGCACACGTCATTCGCCCACACCAAAGTTAGGAACATTTCGTCATTTCTTCAACGAAACCCTTTCAACGCTCATTGTTCTCAATTCCATATTGATATCGATCAAACATTTTACCGATTTATGTCAGACTGCTGATCTACGGTGTGTACACCCCTTTCTTGGAACTAAACTCCTATTTTCGGAACGGTTCAAACTAAAGAATGTCTTCGTTAGGCAGGTCCATGACATTCGTGAAAGCTAGTGTGCTACCCCAGTACCGGTACCTGAGTACGTCCATGATATTCTATATTCCCGCCCAAAATAATCGGTGGTACATCGACCCTGAGTCGCCTAGAAAATGCAATGGTCCCAGATAAGGTTCTCTGGGTTTTTCTGTCAAGGACGTGTTGGATGCTGAGTAGATTGTCACGCCACATTTGTCAAATACCCGAATCGCCGCAAGGACGGCAGTACTTTTTTGTGGAAGAAAAGTCAGCAGCCAATTAACAGCTTACATTCATTAGCACTACATACAGACGCGCCTTTTATCGAGCTGAACCGGAAGTCGCTAACATCAGCCCTGCAGAGGCTATTGGCAAAAGAAATTTTAGGCTGAAATACTACCGAACTAGTGCGTACTTCAATTCATCTTCTACTGTAGTAGTTGACTAGTCAATTGCAAGTTTGCCTTCCAAATGCAGACGCAATCACCTGAGTACAACTTGTGTCACTTCCGGCCAGTATAGTGCGTACTTCATTGACAAGTCATCTCTTACTGTGTTAGTAAACTAATCCTCATAACTGTGGCGCGATAATTCTCGAGGAGGACTCGAATACATGATAATCCTTCTCATGCTGTCCCTAGTTGGTCTTGGTTGCAGAAATGGATATCTGGCTGGATGCTTGTGCTTGATACTTTGGAATTTTGAGTCCACAAATATCCTGATGTCTTTTTCGACATCGCTCGAGAAATCATCAAGAATGATCGTAGTCGTTGAAGACGAAACCGGCTCGTCACAGAATCCATTGCGTATTGCTGGCTCCGGGGTGATACGATGACAAAGGCAATTGGAATGGAAAGATGGACGGCCAACTGCGCCAAAGTCCGCAAAGCAAAAGATGGCTTTGGAATTCTGGAAGATCATATTAATCTAATCCGTCCAAGACGACGACACTTGCAGGGCGAGACCGAGTGTTGAGGGCGATAGAGATGGATCCCGCTGTGTTCTCACGCACACTCGAGCACTGATTGTTGGGCCGGTCAACGATGCCGCCCATGATACAAGAGATGGCCCCACTTTGAGATCTCGAATTTCGGGTAGGCAAGACATCATTTAACATCCGAATCACGATGATGGATATGAGAAAGTCCTTGATACCCCTACGCGCAATATTACGTCCAAAGGAAAAGCTTGCTATCAGCTTATGCCCTTTCAAGCATAGTTCAGCAATGGTATGGGCGATTGTGTATTTGCCGACTCCTGCTGGGCCGCGAATCCACCTAAAAGATGGGATTTTCTCCGCATCGTCCAGCCAGTCCACGATATATTTGATAATGACCTAACGTGTCTCTGGATGGCATTTGGGGGCATCGTACCCTTCGGCGGAATCGTGTAGGGCGTTTAGAGCAGTACTTTGAGAGGAATAATTGCAGAGCGCTGGAAGCTTGCAAGTACATGTCAGAAGAACCAAAGAAGCAAAGAATGAAATTGAAACTCCGTTGATAACTCCGTGCTTGGACACAAGTTTTGCGTAACCTTCCTGCAACCTTCGCACCAGCTTAACAGAACTCCGGGTTATATTTTAGGATAATAAGCAAGTTCTTTGAAAGAATGATGGATAATATCGATGTCTACCGATGTCTGCCCAATGTCAGGACTCTGCCTGTTGTACGCTCCGTTTGGGAAGTAAATTTCCTATTTCAGAAACCAACTGAACCTCGTGCATGTCGTCAGCCACTCTGCGCCGATCATTAACAAGGACATACTGGAGCTGAGTATAAAAAGAGGGGTGGGCAACAGACGTCCTCGATATTGTCTCTTGCCTCTCTCCCACCACCATCACTTTCAGGAAGAGTCGTCTCAGCTTACCCAAAGTTAACTCGGCTCTATACACCCACTATGAACGACGATGCCCCTATCAAATGATAACGAATGCGCTCGCCACTTTAAGCTGACGCTTCATGTACATGTGTACGTCGGCTCATTTCTGTCTTTACTATACATGTACTGATATCGATGACGCGTTGCAACTTTTCCACGTTCCCGCCTTGAACTATTGTCGAATTCAGAATCATCGCTCATTGTCAATGCAAGCCTAACCAATATCGGCTTATGTAGGCTCAGCCATATCGGTCATCGAGCACAGTAGAGGTATATCACTCCATTCCGGCCGCCTAGTTCTGGCCTGGTGGGCTGGGGCTACGCGGTATGGCCTGATCCTAGAGAATGGGTCATGAGCGAGGCAATCATGGCGTTGCCCTCACCTCGTCTTGATGTGTGGCACTCCCTAGAGCAGTGACATTAGACTGCACTTCATTGTTGCTTTCTAATTGAGAATCGCGGGGAAGAATATGAATCACTGTTGCTTCGCCCGTTTGTGGTCGTGTTCGGTGAGCGGGCATAGGTGTGGTTATTTATTAATTTCTTTAGATTATATGTTTACCTTTCGTTCTCCCTACCTAGCATTTATAGCGTCGGTCAGAGTGCCCGATCTGGGATGGGTTTCACAACGGATTCTGGCGGAGCCCGGTTCTCAACAACGATGAAAAAATGCTTTCAACATCGTCGCAAAAGCGCTTCCAGAGGCGGTTTTGCATCAGAAAAAGGACCCTGTGTTTTAAAATGGGTTTTATAAGAGGGTTTTCAATCCCCTTAGAGGTGCATTTTTGACCGATTTCATTTCGAAAACTTGCTGAAAACCAAGTTGAAATCGTGTCAAAGCCCGTATCAAAATCGTGCCACAATCGCTCAAGATATAAGCCCTCGACACTAGCAATCCCGATTTTTATCTATGGTGGAATAATCGTCCTTTCTATGATGATGTAGAAGCAGTATGCCTATCTCTTGGTTCATGGTTGTCCGAGTCAGGGACAAGGCCAAAAGGGTATAAAGTCTCTGGACAGAACAATGTTCAGTCCAAGACCTCCACGTAACAAACTAGTCTCACAAGGCAAGCACCATCGTAGCCCCAGAAAGTCACACATACAACTTTATTTTTGAAGACGATACGCTTCATGGAGGATGGCTTCTGTCCTCGGTCTCTGTCGGTGTTCTGATCTGTCGCACGCGCGTTTAATCCCCGTCGCAGCGCGCCACTGGGCGGGAATCAAGCACGGCCGGGGAGATCTTACACCTGGAAAAGGCGTGGATTAAGGCAACTTTAAAGTCGCCACGAATACCTGGCAGCCCCCGTGGCTGAGAGGCGGCACGTCAGAGGATCAGAAGTTAGATATGACAACCTGCATTCGAGTCATTCGGGAATTTGGAGAATTGGAGATCCGGGTGCACCGTCCGTGCGTCAATTGCTGTCTCTGTGACCTAAATTTAAATTTCTAATTTCCTTGCGAAAATAGAGAACCAGAAGACATCCCGGAGTGGATAAAGATGGCTTCCAGATGCTCTCGAAGCATAAATATGAACCTGTGTATGGTCCTGTAATGACATTATTTCAAAGCGACCGCTACCGAGCAGCAGAAGCAGGGAGGAAAAGAAGAGGTCGAATGCAATATTCTATGAAGACACCTATAGTCCGGCGGGGAAATTTATATGTAGAGGATCATAAATATGGTCACAGTGCTCATATTCTGTTCATAGTCGAATGTTCCATTCAACTGTGAAAAAGTTGGCAATATGTAACGGCGAGACCTAATTATCCAAGTCGCTATGACCAATGCCAAAACGTCACAGTGCTGGCAGTTAGAGTTGGCGGAGGATCAGCTTGTAAACAATTTCAGTAACAATAAAGGAAGGAGAATCAACGATCAAACTGACTTTTCACCGGCGGAGGCGGCCTTACTAGATACCGGTATACGCTTACGACGACTATAACAAGCAGAATGAATCCACCTACTCCAATGCCACCAATTTCTCCTGGGGAAAGGCCTGAATTTGAACTGTTCTGGTTGTCACCTCCGCTGGGCTGACTAATCAGCGTGTCGCTTGTAGTTTCAAACACGATAGAATCAATCCAAAGAGTCTGAAAAAGCGGACTGCATGTCAATCTTTATTTACACATCAAGCAGCTGCCTTTGCTCACCTGTGAGCCACTGACTTGAGTCACTGTGACGAGAAGAGAATGAGTTCCTGGCGTTAAATCTTGATGATAAAATAGCTGGGAGAGAGACCAGGACGAATTGTTGCTGTCATTCAACTGACCCACACCAAAGGGCGAATACGTGCTCGACTGTCCGCCATCAATGGAGAATGTAGCAGAAAGGTTTCCAGGTTTCTGTTGCAATAGACCATACACTGATACCGACGATCCTATACAATTCACCCGATGGTTTTCAGAGTAACAACAAATCCTAAATCTTGCAACACACCTTCGAACTGGACTTTCATCGTGTCTCCCACGGTAGAGCTTCCTGATACTGTTCCTTGATATGGAACACCATTCGGAATAGTAGGTGGAGACCTTGTCCAATTGCCCAATAATTGAACTGAACTATCAGCATCGTCGAGAATAACGTTCAGATTGCCGGACAATGAAGCCACCGGTGAGTGTGTATACGTAATGTAATCGAGGCTGAACTCCCCGCGGTTAGTGTCACGTCTAGAGTATGCTGGTTTGAGGTCAATCCTTGTAAGCTCCAGAAGTTGGCACCGCTCTGAAAGGGTTTATATGAATCACCCTTTGGCATAAGAGATATCGATAGTATACAAGCGCACCTTTCCAATCGTGTCAGAGTTTATACTAGCGGAAAAAGCGAATCCACTGTCGATCGTATAATTGAAGGCAGTCTTGTTTGTAATTGGACCTCCATAAAATTTGACATCCGCCCCTATGTTTTGTGAATTCAGATTCCTCGACAGAAGCCACAAGAATTGAAACGACTCGCCATTGAAAAAAAAGTAAACGATGGGGGAACGTTATAAGGCCCGCTGTCCCCTGCCCTCCAATTTGGCATGTGGTAATAGTGCGCTCATAGTTCGAGTCCCGACTGAGGTGCGACCATTGATTTCCTGAGTAAAAATATCCCCTGCTTGTGCGTCGTCGACTATAGCATACAAGACCATTGCTAGAAGTTTACAAGAGAGAGGATGGTTTTCGGGAAGCGACAAACATAACCTGAGAAATGAGCATTGTTTAATTAATATAGTATCGAAATGCCATCCGTCTAGATTGACAGAGAGGTAACTATGTGGCCTGAGAGCCCCGTGTGCTATTGACAGATCTTCTATTCAGAAACTTTGGCGATATCGCCTCGGTGAAGGACTTGAAGCCAGACACGATGGAGCATTAAAGGCCTGTTCGCTTGGACCATCTCACGAATGGTAACAATGCACCATCTCCATATTTAGTAACTCGTGCCTTGATTTGATAACATCTGTGACTTTGAGTGACATTGAAATCAATATCTGCTCTCTACTTACACACGCTGTCGCAATGCCTCTCCAGCCTTGTAGAGGTCTCACATATCACCAAAGACTTCTGTTAAACACTGTACTTAGTATCTATGCTACAGAGTGGTGCCCTCTCTGTATCCTTCTATGCTAGCCAATGGTATTGGAAGGTCTCATCAGTCTTTGACCAGTGAGCGTGTTCCCGAGAGAATTTGAATGGCATGGAGAAGAAAAGATCCAAAAAAGCCAGAAATACAAGGTAACTACGGACAAGACACCAGATCTGCACACACGTTTGTATGCAGTCACAAATTGGTCACATTACCTAATTAAGTCGCAAGTTACTAAATATGGAGATTGTGCATTGTTACCATCCGTGAGATGGTCCAGCCGAACAGGACCTAAGTGCTTGCTTTGAGGGGGTCAGATGGGCAGGGATGTGTATATTTCCATCAAAGAATCCACACGCCTGTCATATGCACATCAGAATCTACATTGACATATTCTTTTGGGGCGTACCCTTTGCCTACTTCTGCTTATTTTCATTGATTTGAATTATCATATGTCGTCTCATGGCCAATCCATTTCATAATTAGCGCCTAAGAGTGAAATAATGCCACAGGCGCTTAACATGCTTCATAAACATAAATGAAAGAGCACTCCCCAGCAAAACTCCTCCCCTCGATCCATCCGTGCTGAGTCCTATTTTGCCTTGGATTGCATATATCATACAACAGGACATTGTCTGCTTCATCCTCCTCATCTGGATCAAATTTGCCACTGTGAAGGGCTTGACGACGATCCACAAGTTGCTGTGCTTTGACAGAACTGACCATGAGTCACGACAGTAGTTGCCGGCCCCCGCCCTTAGAACAGCTAAACGATCTTAATTTGTTGCTCCAGAAGAAGAAAAAACAAATCTTCAGTATGTGTGTCCTACAAAAATTTACAAGTCACATTCAGCAAATTAAGGTCATGTGTCAGAGCATTACTTCTCTACCACAAGCCTCCTCTATTTAGACAGGAGGTGGCCAGTATTCCTCGCGAGGGGCACCTGAGCCAAATCTAGATACTTGCTTATTAAAGTGGTTCCAAATAACATCAAGTTCGGAAGAAGAGCCTGAGATGAACGAGATCCAGCTTTTCCACGACTCAGGTGCCTTTTCATACCGCCTCATGCCCATGGATTCCAACCATGGGGGTAAAATCCGCTATCCGCCCAATCGATAATCCACAACACACCGTCATCGGAAAGCATGACATTGCTGAGGCTAAGATCGCAATGAGCAAGCACTGGTGTCCAATCGCAGTTGGGTGGGAAGTCTAACTGTGGAGTAGGAGGAGTGAGACCAGGATTGTCCATAGGAAAGGTTTCGGCGCTTGCAATCCAAGCATGGTTGACAATATGTGTTATCCAGTGGCGAAATGCCTCTACATCACGAAAAGGGCCGTTCCAAAAATCAGGGTCGAAGAGATATCCCTTGACAAGTCCTCGTTCAATATTGCCCGGTCTGTCGTTGGTAATATGCCTCATCTGGGAGACATATCTTCTAAGGGTGCATGCAATACGAAACTGGTAAAAGGCGCTGAGCGAGTCCCAGCACTCGAGAAGCATTGACCCAGGGATAAAATCAGTGATGAACGCTTCTTTGAGGTGAAGATATCGGGGCTGGGGTACCGGTATGTTGGTATAAGAGCGCACAAAGATGTTATTGAATCTCTCGCAGGGGTCTAGTCGTTTAAGGATTAAAGTTGGCTCAATTCTGAATGTTGGGGCGCAGTCGAATATCGAATTTGCGACAGCTGCGAGACGTTTGTTATATGCAACGGCTTCTGGTGCCTTGATCGTCTCCCATGCGGTATTGTCATCCGGTATCATTGGAAGGTCATCGGAGTCTGGCATCTGAAAGTAGAAATAAACAAATAAAATCTAGTATTTAACATATGAAACGACGAACGTGTTTGTTGACATCAAGAGGCACTGGAAGAGAAAACGTGAATGCAATCACGTCCAAAACCCACGATCGCACTCGTCCAAATGTGTTATGGATGCGAGATCCAATGGTGGGTGTTATGTGGTGCGCTTGATCCACTTTATCCTCTTTCAGTCGCGTTTATTGTGCAGTAGAGCAAATATGCAACGCACCTATAGAGCCGCACAATTCTTCGATGCCGCTTCCACTCAGTGTACTGACAAATCTACGGGCTACTGACGAAAAGAGAGTAAACTGCGTTTCCATACTTCTAGGATACTTCACGCACTCTAACTCTGGATCCAGAGTGTCATGTTTTGTTCCTACCATATGGAATACCTTCCGCCGTTCCCAATAACTATCGTGAACAAGCTTCTGGTATTGGACTACCAGGTCCCCACAATCCTTGTCTAAACCAAACGTAAGTAGAATAGAGTCGGACTCGTTCAACAACCCCAATGAATTCATTTCTGCTTCTTGGGTCTTGAATCGAAAATGACGATTATCGCTAACTCTGAGATAAACATAGTCATTCTGAAATATGACGAGAATATTAGTTTTCAAGGGCTAATGGATACAAAACATGGGTGCTTACCAAGCGTTGGCAAAGTGTTGTCCGTCCACTTCCTGGACCCCCTGCATGAAAGCGGTGGTTAACTTCAATATTTCATCTCACAAGCTCACATACCAAGAATAGATACTCGGATATCGGTCGGCATCTGAACTCAGAAAGGCCTGCAAGCTTTAGAAGCTCTGTATTAAGGGAGAAGTTGAAAAGCAATTCCCTCCTTTTCCCTGAGCTTAGACAGCCATTTCGGAAAAATTGCGTGGATCAGGTGGTGGGAGGAGTCAAGAAGCGTGGAGTGTTGAATCTTGATGATTATGAGTCGCACAAATGGCGTAAGTGCAACTTTTCGCACGAATCTAGCAGGATACATATTGTGTGTACACAATTTTTCTTAGATAGAACTAAGAACAAAACTAAAGACAAGACTGTAGCTTCATTAAGACAATATATTGCAGTAATTTTGCCCACTTGAAGCAGGTTGAATGGGAGTGTTCCCGTAAAAGACGAGGCTGGATCATATGTATTTTCTCCGCAGATCGTTTTCGATTTTTCCGTCCTGATGATCTTCGTCGTAAGACCCCAAAGTAACAGATCTTCTTTGCCTAGCTCCAATCCGGCCTCTCGGTCTTTAAGACTAACTGAGACATTGCCGCGATCGCCCAGGAGGGTTGCGTCCCTCATTTGCATTTGCGGGCGTTCTTTGTCATTTCACCTCAACGTTCGTATTCGCGGCCTCGTGAAAGGTTTCTGTGTTTATCTCAACGAGCTTCCAAAATTTCTTGCACGAGTTCTGTGGGATAGAGAGTGGAGGCTCTTTCATATTCCCGAAATTGGATGGCTTTGACTTTTCTGGAAAGAGAATTAATTGGACGTCAGAATATGCGATGGGGTAGACATACTTACTCCGTTCACATGGAAGGTCGCCAGACAAAAAGTGCGGCAATGGTTTGGAGAGCGTTCTCTGGAGTCTTTTCTCAAAATCGGCTTCAGTTTGTAAATCTGGAAGATCATCTTCGAAAATCTCTTTCCGTAAATTAAGCTAAACCATGATGCCTACAGCTGATCAGGTACGATAAAAAACGACACGTGGTTGACCAGAGGATTTTGCTGCGACTGCATACTCTGGAAAAAATCGGCTTTAACGACACCCCTGCAGGCTGCAGCCGGTTGTTCAACGACACATAACGTTTGCCAGAGTTTGTCTTGTACCATTGACTCGCAAGCCGCTTTCACAGTTAAGCTTTTTACAACACTGAAGAAATGAGAACCCGGATTGTGGTTGTCCCACTCTCCATCCCACTTCAATGTTGTGCGTGACGCGTAAGTGACCATTCAATGTGTCGACCTGTGTGAATTACTAGTAAATGGACAACTCGTGTCTAGATAGGAGGCGGCCAGTAGTCCTCGCGAGGCTCAACTGAGGCCAATCTGGACGTTCTCTTACTAAAGTGGCTCCAAATAACATCAAACTCAGAAGAAGTACCTGAGATGAACGAGAACCAACGTTTCCATGACTCAGGCGCTCCTTCATAGCGCCTCATCCCCATGGACTCCAGCCAACGCGGGTAAAATCCACTATCTGCCCAGTCCACAATCCATAGTACGCCATCATCGGAAAGCATGACATTGCTGAGACTAATATCACAATGCGTAAGCACCGGTGTCCAATCGCAATTAGGTGGAAAGTTTAGCTCAGCGGGCGGGGAGTGAGACCAGGATTGCGTATGCGAAAGCCTTCGTCGCTCACGATCCAACCAGTATAGGCGGTATGTGCTATCCAGTTACGAAATGTTTCCACGTCACGAAAAGGCCCGTTCCACATATGTGGGTCGAAAAGATACCCCTTGATATGACCTCGTTCAATATTGCCCGGTCTGTCGCTGGTAATACGCCGCATCTGAGACACATATCTTCTGAGGGTGCATGCAATGCGAAACTGGTAAAAGGCGCTGAGTGTATCCCAGCGGTCCAGAAGCATTGATCCATGGATAAAATCAGTGATGAACACTTCTTTGAGGTGAAGATATCGGGGCTGGGGTACCGGTATGTTGGTATGAGCACGCACAAAGATGTTATTGAATCTTTCGAAGGGGTCAAGGCGTTTGAGGATCAAAGTCGGCGCAATCTTGAATGTTGGAGCGCAGTCGGATGTGATCGAGTCTGCGCCAGCTGCGAGACGTTTGTTATAAGCAACGGCTTCCGGTGTCTTGATCATCTCCCATGCGACATTGTCATCCAGTATCATTGGAAGGTCATCAGAGTCCGGTGTCTGAAAGTAGAATAATCAAAATACAATCTAGCATTCGGCATATGAAACGACGAACATCGTTGTTGATATCAGGAGGCACTCGAAGAGAAAAGGTGAATGCAATCACGTCCAAAGCCCACAGTTGCATTCGTTCAAACGATTTTTGGAGACGAGATCCAATAGTGGGTTCTATGGTGTGCATTTGATCCACTTTATTTTATTTGAGCCGCGTTTAATAGGAGGGTATAGCAAATATTCAACGCACCTATAGAGCCACATAACTCCTCAATACCGTTTCCACTCAGGGTGCCGACGAATTTACAGGCCACTGACGTATAGAGAGTAAGCAGTGTCGCCAGCTTTCCAGGATACTTGACGTATTCTGAATCTGGTTCCAGAGCATCCTGTCTGGTTCCTACAATATGGAAGGCCTTCCGATGTTCCCAGTAGCTATCATGAACGAGGTTTCGATATTGGATCATTAAGTCCGCAAAATCCTTATCTAGACCAAAAGTAAGTAGAATGACGTTCGGCTGGTCCAACAATCCGGAAGTATTCATGACTGCTTCTTGGGTCTTGAATCGAAAGCGACGACTATCGCGAGCCCTAAAGTAAACATAGTCATTCTAAGGCGTAGTGAGAACACTAGTTGTTAATGTCTAACGACCTATGAACACGACACATGAGTACTTGCCAACCGTTGACAGAGTGTTGTCCTCCCGCTTTCTGGGGCTCCTAATAAAAGTAATTGGTCACTTCAGCTTTTCGATTGCTGGATTCAACATGAGTCATTAGTACCTAGAATAGATAGTCGAATATCGGTTGGCATCTGAATCCTCAAAGGCCTGCAAACCTTAGAAGCGCAGGATTAGGAGACAGGCAAAGACTCTGTGAAGCAATTCCTTGTGTTTTCCTGAGGTTAGGCAGCCTTTCGCGTGAAGTTTATAAGAATCAGGTTGTGGGAGGAGTTAAGAAGCGCATGGATTATTGACGTTCATAATTGAGTCTTGACACAAATGCCACCGTAACGAGCTTCAAAACATCGTGCTCGTGCTTTTTCGCGGGAAAGTTATTGCACGCCGTCACTCGCACAACCTGATTTTACAAATATCACGCGACAGACTGCTATAAGGCAAACAGAGGGGAGATAATTTCCAGGGTCACTCACCTGTCTGCTGAACCTGCCTGGAAGCAAAGTCTCTGTGGTGGATGTTCTGTCCTTTTCGCGGAGCTTAGGCGGGCTTTGGCGCGAGGTGTGTCCTGGATGATGTCGCGAATTTCATCTTTTCGCACGGATGTCAATCCAGTTGTAAAGCAAGTGTATTGGTCTTCTACTTAGCACTAAACGTAGCCCGCGTTCACATACTTCAGTGGCCATAACGTTATATTATTTCATCTTAAGCGCGCAGCTAATAAAATCATGTCCTCTAAATTTGGTCATTAATGCCAGCTATGATCTCTTTCTATGATGTGTCCGTGCCATTTCTCAGTTAGATGTTAACGTGTTGTGCCGGATGAAAGAGAACTTGTTCGATATGCGCGTGCCGTACAATATTCTCTAAATCATATAAATCTACAAGAAAGAAAGAAAATTTCTCTAAATCACATTCAAAAAATGAGAGGTCGTAAGTATGTCAGAACGTCACTTCTCTACCACAACTACAAGCCTCTATCTAGAAAGGAGAGGTGGCCAGTAGTCCTCGTTGGGGAACCTGAGCTGAAGCCACACGCTAACCTGGTGAAGTGGTTCCAAAAAATCAAACCCAGAAGAGCTTGTGATAAACGAGTGCCAACGCATCCATGACTCGGGCGCTTCATGGCGCTTCATGCCCATGATTCCAACCCACTATCCACCCAATCGATAATCCACAAAACGCAGTCATCGGAGAGCATGACATTGCTGGGGCTAAGGTCGCAGTGCGTGAGCAGTGGAGTCCAATTGGAGTCGTATGAGAAGTCTAACTGTGGAGGAGTACACTGCATCGAAGAATTTGCTAAGAGGTCCGTGGTATTTTAATAATCTACAGTACACCGATAGTAAAGCATAATCAATCATCATACGGATTGTATGGAGGCGGTTGGTCATTATGCTCTGTATTCTTACTGAGCATTGGATGGGTCTCCTGTTGGGAGCTCTGCGATCCCGTATGAGAAGACGACTGGAATGTGAGAGTTATAATCTTAGATCCCCTCTCCACCGATCTCGTTACCTGTTCAGAACCGTGCTGATGTGATTGTCGCGAGTTAAGGTCGTCGTCGACGTTAGAAGATACACTTGCCGACGATGAAGATTTCATCTTTTCGGGAACATCAAGACCAAAGACTCGACTGCCATCGGATCCATCTTGCATCTCTCGAGGGAGCTCTTTGAGAGGTTTATCCGTGTACGCTACCTTATTTTGACTCGGGAATGGTGGATAGTCCTTGAGTAAAGAAAAGCGAGGCGAAGCTGCAGCTTGTTTCTCAGGCGGTGGGGAGAATTCGAACTGACGAGGCTGAGCAGCGAGTGTGGCGATCGCCTGAGAAGGTGGTATAGGCATGAAGGTTTCCGGCCTCTCATTGAGGGAGAGGCCATTTTCAAGGTGCATATCATGTGGAGGCTGTTGCATCGGTAGAGAATCCTGACTATATTCTTCTACATGGTATTTGTCAGTGAAGGAAGGAAAGAGAAGCAACAGTAAAACTTAAAACTAACTGTTCATGGGTAGGAACCGCCTTCGTCGCACTCTCCTGTATGCAGCCAGGAAAATGCAACACAAAATGGCGACTCCGATCACTACACCAGCAATCTTTCCTGCGGAAAAGCTTGATTTCGAGATATTTTGGTGACCAACGTTGGCAGCACCACTATCATTACCTCCTCCACCATCACCACCACCACCATTACCTCCACTTCCATTACCGCCGCCGCCACTGGGCTGAGTGCTTAAAGTAACACCAGTGACTCCAAACACGAAAGAATCGATCCAAAGAGCCTGGAAAGAAGGTAAAAAGGACACACATCAACCCCATATACACTTCGAAGGGTTACCTTTATTTACCTGAGAACCAGTGGCTTGCGTCACCGTGACGAGAAGAGAATGGGTCCCTGGCGATAGATTCTGTTGATAAAGCTGCTGCGAGAGTAACCAGGGATTGTCGTCGTCATCGTCATCATTACCATCCCCACCAAAGGGCGAATACGTGCTCGACTGTCCACCGTCGACGGAGAATGTAGCAGAAAGCTTTCCAGATGTTTGTTGTAATAGTCCATATACTGATACAGAGGATCCTATGCAATTCGTCCGACAGTTCTCCGAGATCAACAACAAATGTGCAGAGATACCAACTCTGCAACATACCTACGAATTGGACTTTCATCGTATCTCCTATAGTAGAGCTTCCTGATATTGTTCCTTGGTATGGGACACCATTCTGAATAGCGGGCGCAGATTTTGTCCAATTGCCCGATAATTGAACTGAATTATCAGCGTCGTCGACAATGATGTTAAGACTATTGGACGATGATGTCGCAGGTGATGTAGGAGTATACGTGATATAATCGAGGCTGAACTGTCCAGCTGTCGGGGTTATCTGCAAGGTATGTTGGCCCGCGGCCAAACCTTGTAAGCTCCAGATGTTAGCACCGCTCTGAGAGATGTATGAATCAGTGATTGATATCCATAAAACTTTTATAGACGACAAGCACACCTTGCCAATAGCATTAGAATTTATAATGGCAGGTTGAGCAGTTGCATTGTCGATGCTGTAAGTGAAAGCAACGCTGTTCGAGTTTGTACCTCCATAGATTTGGACACCAGTTCCTATATATTGTGTAGTCAGATTACTTGACAGAAACTAGAAGAATTGAAACTAAGCTCGCCATTGAAAGAAAGTAAACGAAGGGGTGGACGCATCCCTTGCCTGCTGCCCCTCGCTTGTTTGGCACGCGGTGATAGTGCGGTTATAGTTCGAGTTATGACTCTGGTGGTTCCACTGATTCCCCGAGTAGACAATAAACCCTGTTTGTGCGTCGTCGACTATAGCAGCCAGGGACATTGGTTGGGAGATGAAAGGATAGAGAGAAGATGGGTTTGGTGGAGGTCAGCAAACACGAACCTGAGAAATGAGCGTCATTTAAAAGACTTCCGGGTTAGTCTAAATTGACCAAGACGTAAGAATACACTAGTCTGAGAATCCCGGGTGTTATTGATAGATCTTCTATTCAGGAAGTTTGCCGATCGATTTTAAGCTGGCCTGCATGGTCGAACTGACTTGACCACACTTCAATATCGTCTCGAGAGCGATTTGAGATAGAAACGATGCATGTTTCTGCCATCACTTCAAAGAGAGTCGGATAGGCAGAGACAAGACGGTGGACGTTCATAAAACCAGGTATGTGAAGAACAAGAAGTAAATCGTTTTGCCAAGCAGCGTATATCCCCGTCAAAGAATAGGTCTTCGTATGCCCGGTGCGGAAAAACGCTCTTGAGAAACGGCATGCACCATTGCTTCTAAACACAGCCAACGGCAGGCAACCCAAGCTATTATCAATACTCTCACCCAGCGGGGCACTGTCTCCACTTCATGAGATAAAATGTGTCTAGAAAGTTATCACAGAACGCACCCATTTAGCGCTAATAGAGAAATGGCTGTGTTGGGAAGGCGGCATTTACAATAAGAGCTATTCTTGCGCCTGTTCAAAATTATAATCATCATTGAAACAGATGTTTTTGGCACGTTGGAGGTGTTCGATACTCTTGCCAGAAAAGACTGGCTAAAGGTCCTTCCCCAGTGCGACAATGTTACAACAAAAACTTGTATTTCGTGACGGCGTGAACCACAGACACAATGCAAAGATAAGTGACGATAATCTGATCAAAGCATTTTTGAACATGTCCAGAAAGGTCGAGAGCGTTTGTATGCTGAGTGTTCTGAGTCTCCCTAGAGCCCTTCGTGGTCATGATGCTGGGTGCCGATCGCGATGGTACATCAGCTTGACTTCCTGGATCGATTGTGGTGGCATCCAAGCTCTCCTTCGACTTTTTATCGACGCTGGGGTAAATCCGGCTTACAAAGGGTTGGTTTGAGGTGACAATCTTAGTAGATTTCTTCAGTCCATATTAAATCAACTGAATAGCAAAGGCACTCACTAAATATACAACCCATCATACGATGCATTCCTTGAAGGTCTTTCCGATGGGATATGGGCTTCAACTTTAACGACAATTTTCCAGGGAGCATTACTTGGCCAACGTAGCGCCCATCTGCATCTTGGTCTGGACCAATACGATATTCCTCTGCACTTATCAGGATGATGTTGAGCGGCTTATCGGTGCCAGCGAATGTGCCTATGAAGACCCGCCCATCCTTGGTAGTAATTCTGAGGAGCTCCTTCAGAAGAGCCTGCAAGCGGTACAAAGGGGATCCAGGTGAAAGTGGCGAAGGAGGCGGCGATGGTGGGCCTGGTGGTGGTAAAGAAGAAGACATGTTCAAATCTAATCTGGGCAAGGTCGCGTGACTAATTACAGACACGTCACAACGCGTCCTGCGAAAACGAGTTACGAATTGCACCTTGATTACTCCGCGGTCAACACTCTCCTTATTCTCGATGCCAGCCATCTAAACTCAAACTACTGCGAGAACACCACACCTTTGGATGAACCCGTTTGACAGCAACGTATCCCGCGACATGCAAGGCTCTTTTAATTCCCCCGATACCCACAAGTACAGCGTCATCCTTCCGACATACAATGAACGCAAGAATCTTCCAGTCATCGTGTGGCTGCTGGCCAAGACATTCACAGAGAAGTGGGAACGCATATTTTCTACAAATATACAGTGGCTGATGATACTGTTCATAGTCATCTTTCATGGGAGGTCATCGTAGTAGATGACAACAGTCCAGATGGGACTCAGGAAGTCGCCAAACAACTGACGAAGGTCTATGGCGAAGACAAGATAGTGAGCCAAGGATTCTCATACGTACGGCGATATGCCTGGCTAATAGAGACAGGTGCTCAAACCGCGTGCTGGTAAACTTGGTCTGGGGTGAGTTGTCTCATAACTCCTTCAACGCATATAACTTATGTTTATAACCCAAGAACTGCCTATATTCATGGTTTAAACTTCGTCACCGGAGATTTTGTTATTATCATGGATGCCGACTTCTCCCATCACGTATGTCCATTTCTCATCTTCTGCGATATGCAATAACTTGAATACTTGAACGATAGCCAAAATTCATCCCGCAATTTATTCGGTATGTTCACCGTAATCAGTCCCAGTTCCTGACGACGAATTGACCCGGTATACAGACTTCAGAAAGCCCACAACCTGGACATTGTGACAGGCACGCGCTATAGAGCTACGTCAACGCCACATTCCTCAGATGCCCAGCCAGGAGGGGTGCATGGCTGGGACTTTACCCGGAAGCTCGTATCCCGGGGAGCCAACTTTTGGCCGACACCGTCCTCAACCCAGGCGTGAGCGACTTAACGGGTAGCTTCCGGTGCGTACAATGTTTTTCTGCTTGGATTTCTCTTGAGCCTGGATTCTTCCCACAGACTTTACCGCTTACCGGTTCTCCGTCATATTATCACGGAAACCGTGTCAAAGGGATATGTGTTCCAGATGGAAATGATGGTTCGGGCACGCGCATTGGGATATTCCGTCGGTGAGGTGCCTATCACATTTGTGGATCGTATCTATGGAGACAGCAAGCTCGGATCGAATGAGATTGTATCGTATGCGAAGGGGATTTGGGTTCTATTCACAACTGTTTAAACCTTGGAAAATGGAGACGATATTATTGCTTTGTCGTGATTATTGGGGAGCAAGCTCCCTCTCTACGCTAAAATGTCTAAGCCCACGTGATCCGCTGACTTTTGATGGTCACCCCGTGAGAACTTTGAAAGCAGCAAGCAGAGCTCATCATAGAGTATGCCAGGCACTGGCATAGCGAAACGTTCTTCGCCTTCATATTTTTTTTTTTTTTTTTTTTTTGTGGAGCGTTTATTTGGTATTTCAACGAGCGGCACATGCCGTTGTATTGTACCCGCTAGGTTGTGTAACCAGGAATAGAAACCTGGTTATTCTTCGCCTTCATATTGCCTTCATGATCACACCAGGGGAAAAGTCCCGCCCGGTTGAAAATCAACCGGGTCTGGGCCCCTTGTGCGATGGTTCATTGTAGACATAGCTTGTGTGTACAGTGTCCCTTGCATTTTGTAGTGCCAAAAATAAATAAATACTTTTCTCCTTTCTATTTATTCATGGCAAGCCGTGTTCTTTTCTTTGTTGTCAATTAGCATTCACTCAGATCATGTGATTATAAATTACGCAACAACTACATAATACTTATCACCTAAATTACTGACCTTATCTTTCAAGGATGAGTTGCACCCGTCACTGGCAGACAAGGAGGTCAGACCGGTTGATTTTCAACCGGGCTGGACTTCTGCCCTCGGTGCATGAGTTGTTCATGAGATGCATTGTTGCTTGTGGATCCGATTCAAACTACAGGCTGCGTTCAAACACATGCAAGACGCGCAACCTCGCACCTTGAATCCGTCGTCCATAATGTCTGAAAAGATTCAATACTATCGTCCTCGACCAACCAGTCCAAGAAAAGGGGAGCCTAGGGATCCAAACGTCCGAAGAGCGACGAAAGAAGGCCCGGCTCTCTTGCTCTCTCACGCGGCTCACGAAGGAGATGGGGACCCGCTTTGGTTTTAAGCAATTTCAAGAACATTGTCGTCTTGTATGTCAATATTTAGCTTTAATGTCTGGCATATACTAACTTGCACATTTTATTTCGCAGGGGTGATTCGTATAGTGCAGACACAGGCTCGACAAATTGGGTATGTTCGAGTTCAGTCCAAGTTGGGCGTCTAAGATGCAGGAAGCCCATGGCATGCGAGCGAGCTCACGCCAATTTTAACCACTTAGATTGGCTTCCTTCTTGAGAGGCTACCAGCTCACTCTCGTCCCTCGGTACATAACTTCGCAGTCGCGGGAGCTACCGCAGAAAAGGACATGGAGGCACAGGTAAATCACTTGTTCTCTAAGTTGCCGTCAGCAAAATCTCTGGAAGGCAAGACTCTCATTGGTGAGTCTAGCGTGATATTTTGTGTCCTCACAGCTTATGGTGTATGGAACATAGTGATATGGTTTGGCATCAATGACTGCGAGTACGCATTATCTCCTCTCACAAGGGACGCTGGAGTGCTTGAATAAACTGGGCTGACTTACCAATAGTACTCCAGATGCAGGCGACCTGAAACCGATAGTCGAGCAAGTCCTAGATGTGATGCACAAGCTATACATCAAGTGGATGGGGCGTTCATTCCTTCTTATAGATGTACCGCCCATGCATCGATCGCCTGAAGGTACGTCCGAGTCGAGATTGGGTCGAGACCGGTGCCATACGCATACTACAATAATACTGACGCCCATATGCGCTCGCACGCTCCATTGCTACAGGGGTAGATTTAAAACTTGACGATGAATGCTACACAACGTGGAACCAGGAGCTTCTCACACAGGCTCAATCCTTCGCTGAAAGCACAGCGCAAGCTTCTGTTCATGTGGTCTCCTCGTATCACATCATTACGGACTTCCTGGACCATCTGGAGGCGCATGGGCTTCAGGATAGTATTGAAGAGCTCGATAACGATAGTAAAAGCTCAGCCAACGACAGTGGCAGCTTAGAAAACGACGACGACCCAGAATCGAAAAAGAAGGTGCCAATGGCTATGTGGGAAGATGACGTTCACCTTTCTAAAGCCGCAAACAAGGCGTTTGCTGATAGGCTTTGGGAGACATTAAGGGAGTAAATGTATGTCTGTCGCACATAGGGATAGAGCAGATGGCGTAAACTATGGCAAGCACATTGCTCAGATCGGAATACGATACCACCAGGGTGAGATTCTCAGAACATATCTCAGCAACCCTGGTTTCTGGGTTCCACCATCATCTTCGTCAGTCAGACTTGTAGCAGGCAGACTACGTTCGCCAACAAATGTTTTGGCGATGTTAATTTTCAAGAACCGAATGTGTTGGCGCCACCTTAGCTGCATCCTTACATCTATTCAGGCTTGCGGCGACTTCCCTAGCCCCTACGGACCGGGGCGACTTCACGTGAACGCTTTCAGTATTCGGCATGCAGAGCACGGACATGTCGACGAGAACTTCTGAACAACAGTATATAGATAAGTTAAAGATCAGTTATATAATATCATACAAAAGATAGGGATTGTTTACTCACAATGACATCTGGCCAGGGAGACTGATTACAGATATTCAAATCAAACGCTCTGATACTCATTCCAGATGCTTGAGCTTCGTAAGATTCGAGATGGTTTTCAAATTATGGGGTTAAAGTACCAAAGACCCTCATACCACGCCGCTATCTCTAGAATCTCTAATGATTGAGCATGGCTATTGAGTTGCCCATCAAAGAAATGAACAGCTATAGCATCGGACGAAGCTCCAAACTCACGCGGCCTGCCTGACATGCAGTTCCTTCAACCCCGAATATGAAGAGAGGCAATCAAGGAATGCACAGGGTACATTATCGACGGTGATTGTCTCTAAACGTACTCTGACTGTACGTAGTTTGTCCTCCGGAGTCGATGCATAAAGGCTCAACGAGGCCAGGCGTGCTACGTGAGTGATGGTGACATCGTCCAGTCGTAGGGGAAACGCCTTTAATCTCAGATGGCGAAGGCCGAGGGGTGGCGTAGTAGCTGGATAGTATTTGAAGAGTTGGTGCAGACTTTGAGATTTATTGGCCTTGAGGCTTCTACCTGAGATACCGATGGAAGTAAGACCAGGATTCTGGGCTATGGCTTTAGCAGGGTTCTCAAATCTTTCGTCCTGATACTTTGCAATGTATAATTTCTTCTAGACCTCTCAGAGCGTCTAGCTCCAGCCAAATTTCGAATTTATTGTAACGAATTTCAAACCGGCGGTGATTCAACAGGGTCTTAGATCGATTGGCCATCATTCTCATTAGGTCTCCAGGCTCTCCACCTTCAGATAGGTATAACAGAGTCAGCATGGAGACATAATGTACACTCGCTTGACGCTGCGAACTCTACTTTTGGACACCTTACTCCATATTTATCATGGGGATCTCAAAAATAAGCGTCCGAAAGATGTGATCGTTCAGTATTTCGGCCATGGCCTTGCGTGTCAAGCGAAGCTGCTTGACGTCAGTAAAATTGAGCAGTATGAGCCATCGTTATGCACCAGCAAGTAGTTCGATTTGAACTCACCTCATCACCGATAACTTGGATTAATTCAGGAGGAAGAGACAGAGTGCCTCTGGGCTTTTAAGATTAGTTGGTGGTAAGGGAGAAACCATGGGAATGAAGGATTGTATAGCTTACAAAATCTAGGTGACAGGGTGCACAAAATAAAGTTATATTCGGCATGCACCAGAATAGATATGGTTGTGGTGGATGACTCGCCCTTAGAGGGTTGTTCGAAGGCAATTATTTTCATTCAATGAATCTTGAATCAATCAATTATATGTAGCCAATTGATAGCTGGCAATTGGTGGCGAACTAGTAGCAGTGGAGGTCCCAAGCCGACTCCTCGAGCCGTGCTGATGGTATCTGGCGTCGGTCCAAATAATGGGCACTAGGGCTGTTAGTTTTCATGGAAGCCCATCGTCGATGAATCCAGAACTTATTGGCAATGTCTAGACTCAAGTTGTATGGAAACCCGGACTGTCAAGCTTCAGAAGGTTTTGCCAAACACATAGCGGCTAGCTATGCCGATGTTTGATGGCACGTGAACATTGTATTTAGGTCGTTAGGACCTCAGAAACCTGCAGATGTTATATTAAAATAATATTTTCCACCAGCGGTTGAAGGAAGACCTGACCCGAAGACATTTACGAACATGTTATGCAACTTGCCTGATCTTCGCTCACACGATTGCCAAATCCGGACACTAGTGACTGCTGATTTCTCGTTTGCTTTGATACAATTATTGCATTCACCAGTAATTACCTACGGTCAAAAATTGTATTAAGAATTGATCAATACTATCATATCTTTTAATTAAAACTTATTTCAATGAAATTGACCCAGCCAATACTTTGGAAAGTGATAAATAGTGTCTTTTTTGGAAACACTTATTGTAACCAATTACAGACCGTTTCTATTCCAGTGTTGCTGCCGGTACGAGTACACATTCATACAAGTCTCAGTGTCCTTAAAAATATGCCAGAGCTAGAGTCAAATTCATCAAAATCATTCAATCGAGCATGGGCATGCCTCTCTAAGGAGCACAAGCGTGCAGGGAGCGCGCTGCAACACTTAGCCATACACCGATTTGGTTTGCTGAGTCAGTGTGTTGGTCAATGTTACTTCACGCAATTGCAGCTTTTGTCAGCGTTTTCTTGAAGTCAAATATCAACCGTTTTCTACGAAAACATTTTTACTGTCAATTTTAAGGTGTAACAAAATATAACCTAAAAAAATTACAATAAATTTCATGTAAACCTAGAAGGAAAACTGGAGTTCTTATGGGCTAAATTCTGACTGCGGAAATTCACCATTCAACGTGTTGTGTAGCCACAATAAATTAGGGAAACATGAAATTCCAATGTATTTACACTCCTTTTAATTTCATCCTTTGGCATGATTCAAATTCGGAAGATCGAACGAGGATACCTCCAAGAAGTGGGATACCTGAGATGGGGGTACCTGCGCGTGTTATGTGCGAACTGTTGAACCACTTTATTTATGGTAATGCTACTAAAGAAACATATTCCGATGGTTGTGCTCCATATCCCATAAGTAGCTTGTGCTGATAGTTGGAGTTTTATCCAATGCAGTATATCATCCACAGGTTTTGGGGGTCCTGATAACCTAAATATAGTGTTTGCATATGGTCAAAGACCGGCATCACTCGCCGTGATGTGTTTGGCGAAACTTTTCGAAGCTTGACAGTCCGGGTTTCCATAAAGTTGTACATGTTATAATGGGAAAGACAGTGATGTCATATATTTGTCAGCATAATGATACTGATAACTCCCAATTGAGATATTGAAAACGTATCATTGACCTTTACCTCCATCATCACCATGAGCTTGCTGCAGGGTGTCCTGAGGTCAAACACTGAGGACCTCGATAACGGCCCTCAAAAACATTCGTCTCAACGGCAAGAGACGCACTTCCTACGAAGATAAAGACAGTAAAGATAAGGAAGACTCAGACTCGGATGACCTCGTTAACGTCGTATGTCTTCAACGTCGGTTATCATTCGTCTTCTAATCTCTAATCGATGGATCATAGGTCTCTCTCCCTGGAACTCCTGCCAGAACAAGGCCTTCCTCTCCTGTTAGAGGCGCTTCCTCGCGTCTCGCTACTAAGTCACCGCTGACTATCACGGCGAATCGTCTCGACCCACTGAAGGCCTTCCCCACCGAATTATCACAACGAATCTTTAACAAACTATCTATTAAAGATCTAGCAAAATGCTCCCTCGTTAGTAAGAAATGGGCGCGCAGCCAAACATTGAACTACGGTATGCAAGCTCTATACTGCTCGATCGTCGGTTCCATCGTGCTAATCAACGGGTTCCACAGTATGGTTCCAGCACTATCGAAAGGAGAACTTTCACGACGACAGCCTTCCACCTGGGAAGTGGACAAAACGCGAATCCAAACAGAACTGGGTATGTCATTTCGTTGTTCCTTGATCGCCCTAACTCACTCATCATCGATGACGAAAGCGACAAGTTTACTTGAAATCAGCTAAAGATCGCTCCCCACATCGACCTCTTTCTCTCGCTCTGGATCGGGCTACAACTCTCCTTCCCGCAACATGTCGGGGTACCAGACTCCTCGCGAACTCAAGGAGGAGCAATGGAAGGCAGAACTTGAAGCCGCTTCTAAACCCGGCAAGCTCGAGATGCGTGAAATGTACAAAGAGCTTGGGGGCCGCAAGTCCAGGGGAAAGACCAAGCTCGGCAGCTCTGGCATCCGAGACAAGGGCGGCTGGGACGATGGAGGGGATTGGTAAATGAACGACGGTGCCCCTAGGTGCCCCCACGGGGTACGGCTACCCAATGGGGATGGGCGAATTATACATGACGACACCCAATGACACCTTGTCCTGAAACCCTGAACCCACCCTACAATCATCAATGCATTTTCCACGACAATCTGCCACTCAGCCATAGGAACTTTCATCCAACCCTCAACACACGGGATACGAAACAACAGCTATCGACAATGATTATTGTCACCGACGAAGTACCTACCCACAAAATGCGGGTGCACTGAATCACGAATGACTAGTCGCGACTCTTAATGAACTCAACTTTCAACACTTTTCGTCCGTTATTGACTTCCTCCTCCTTTCTTTTCTTTTCCTATTCTTGTATAGCATGACCTCCATTTGTCTATCTATCAACAGAAGCAGATGCCCATTACTAGCCCGTAGATGATGTAGATTGTTATGCTTTTCTTGCTTTTATATATGTAGATGTTTGTTTGAAGCGAAATGAAATAAATTGCTTATGTTTGCTCAACTGACATGATGGTGACGTGGCAGATATCATACTCTATCAAGGCGACGTGGAGCATGTACTTTTATTTGATACAACGCAAGACGTATCGAATGTTAGAAACAGAAGCTGCGGCGACACTAGTACACGCATACGGACATAGTGAGGCTCACTTATTCCACACGTGACCATAGAGCCTGTCGTTTAAGCTCAAGCGCCCACTAGCAGGGTCGATCACTTGGAGGCACCCCAGGTACAAATGGCGACTCAGCTCTCCACTCCACTTTCATTCCTTATTACGGAGATTGGATCATAGTTCTCCTTTCTTATTAAATTCCTCTGAGTCGTTTGGGATACTTCTTTCTATTTTGCTTGTCTGACGGGACATCTTCCAAACTCGTCGATTTCAGGCTCTTTCGGGCTCTGATCCTCCGGGCGCTGGCTGTTGGAACTCGATTGGCTCGATAGCTGAGCTATTGATGGCCGGCTCTAGCTTTCTAGCAAGTGTAGTAAGATAAAGAACATTCGAAATTATGGCATATCAGCATGAGAAGTACAACACGGTGGAAATGGAGAATTTTTTCCACTAAACATAGTTCACTTCTTTGGTCCGCGTTAAGAAGTAATCTTAGAATATACCAGTTCTTAAATAACATTAAAGCGTTCGGATCAGATATGAGCGGATAACGATACGATTGGCCAACCCATGCTGGAGTATTGAATGGAAAATTCAATAGATCTAAAAGGATACAAGGATTGGATTCTAAGTTGATACCTCTAAGCTCTTACTGAGATCTGTCGAATTCCACTGGCGAGGAGTTGAATGGCATGTTTGCTTGAAAGGAGGGGGCAGTTGTAGTATCATGTACCTACTAATATGCACGAGTCATAGTTTCTGGTCTTGGAGATTATGAAAGGCTGCCGTGTGCGACAAGCCTCACTGAGGTGGAGTGACTTAAGGAAGCCTGGAAGGAAAGGACAAATGGGTCTTCGTTCGATGTGGTAAGAGACCTGACTACAATACAATAATATAAATCACGTACCTTCGTTCGATGTGGTAAGAGACAAGGAACGAAGGTAAGGAAGGATAGAAAATTGTCTGTCGGAGTCAGGTGATGATCGAGAACCTTCGTGATCTCAGTCGCGCTGGCCGGACGATGAGCAATGGGTAAGACAGGGGAAGGCCAGGCTTACACTCTTCCCCCAGAAAAATGGCCCCCCGGGGGGCGCGAGAAGGAAAGCAAAAAAGGGGAGAACTATACTACTAAAGTGGAGAACGTGTGTAGCGACGTGGTGTTAATGAAAAGTGTGTTGCGAGGGAAGGGAAATAAAATGCACGGCGGGGTGTGTGTATGGCGGTATGTGTGATGAGAGTAGTGGGAAAAAGGTGCTGATGTGGACCAGAGGCGCCGGAAAACTGCAGGCTGGCGGAGGGACAGGAAGGGAATCATGCGGAGTCGTTGGTGTCGTTGGGGATGCCGTTCTCGGTCTCCCAGGCATCTAAGGCTTCGTTATCTTCGAGGAGACGACCTGCAATCCACTCGTCGTGTTCTCTGCCATAGCCGACCCAGCGGACAAGAAATTGTCGGCCCCTGCCCATCCGACGCTCGTCGACTATTTTGTCGATGACGTTCTCGACAGAGCCGTCCTCCGTAACGACCAACCCGGGTTTGGGCAGGGCACGGTCGGGGAAGGACATGACGTCGTTGGGGACGAAGGGTTTGAGGAGGCTAGCGTGGAATCCGGGAAAGGTTTTTGGGTTGTTGGGTAGTCGTAATGTATATTCGGATTTCTCGGGATGAGCGGCGACCACTGAATATGGGCCATCGAAGCGGGGCATAAACTTCGCCACCCGTTTCATCAGCAAATCCTGATTTTTTTGTGCTATTTTTAGCACAAAACGATGCTACCGAGTACTATGTAGTACTACATAGCATGCCCTAGTATCATAGCAAAGGTCCCCCCTCTCACGTAGTGCTATGTAGTGCTAGCTAGCATCCCAAGGTTTGCTGATGACTTGGCGCCCTTGTGCTTGTAGTTGCGGCGGCGGTTGGTGGTGGACAGCATAACAAGGTCGTCCACCTTGTATTCAATCTCTGGGGCACGGTGCTGGTTCGCGTGATGTGCTTGTCGCACCTTGGCTGCAGTGAGCGCGTCCTGCGCCTGCATAACGTCAAGGTTGATATGCTCGATGATCTCATGAGCTGAGGTTTCTGCCGGCGATGCGGTGTCGGAGAGAGGGACAAGAGGGGGGACAATCCGAGGAGAGCGACCGGTCTTCAGCTGGAAAGGGGAGAAGCCAGTGGAGGAGTTGATGGTGTTCATAAGGGCTAAACGGATCCTGGGGAGCGCCTTAGCGCCACCCTTTCTGGTTTCGGTCAATGAAATAGCGTATCGCCTGTACTAGTGTCTTGTTGGTGCGTTCGCTGCTGCCGTCGGTCTCGGGATGGAATGCCGTCGACATTTTGAGCTTAACGCTGGTCAGTTTGTGGAGTTCTGTCCAGACTTCCGCAGTGAATAATGCGTCAGCGGTCTGAGATGAGGTTGGCCATGAGGCCGTTGTCGCAATACCATTCGTCGAACAGTACCAAGGCAATGTCTGCGGCCGTGTCAGACGAGTGGGTGGGTATGAGGCGGATGTCTGCGCCCAAGGTGTCGGTGATGGTGAGTATGGTATCCTTTCCATCTTCCTCTGGCAGGGGGCCGACGAAATCCAGTGCGACGGTCTCAAAACGAGCGTCTGGAACAGGGAGGGGATGTAGCGGCCCTGTGGGCTTGGATGTGCGGTCTTTGTTACGCTGGCAATCTACGCAGGAAGGGAGGTAGGCAGATTCCAGGTCGCTGGCGCATGTTTGGCCAGTAATATGAGTCACGTGAGTGCTCCATAGCTCTTGTCGAATCCGAAATGTCCTAGCGAGTCGTGTGCGAGGGAGTATAAGAGCTCGCGCACCTGCGTGTCGGAAGGTACAACGAGACGTCTGCCAAGGTACAGCAGGCCGTTCTCCTCTCGTCCTCCTGGAACGCTGCCCGCAGCAATGCCCTCTCGGAGCTGCTTGCAGAAGTCGTCTTCCAGGTATCCTACTAGAATGAGGTCGAGGAGCTTGGCGTCAGCGGTAATGCTGAGGACGCCTGCCACGAGTGGGTGTGCTGTGTCCGCTGGAGTGTGAGGGTGACGTGGACAAGGACGACGCGGTGCGTGTATAAGCCAAGGCACAGGCCGCTAGTCCTGCTGAGGGCGGCTCGTCTGGCATACGAGAGGGCGTCAGCGACAGAGTTGTCTTCTCCACGGACATATACGATTGTGAAGTCAAAATCGGCGAGGGTATTGATCCATCGCTTCTGGCGGTTGGAGGTTTCTGGTTGTGTCTCAAAAAATTCCAGAGTGCGGTGGTCGGTGTGTATCTCGAACTGCGTTCGAGGGAGGTATGTACGCCACTTCTTTAGGGCTTTAATAATGGCCAGAAGTTCTTGTTCGTGGGTGGGGTAGTTGCATTTGGCCGCGTTGAGCTGATACGAGTCGTAGGCAACTGGGCGAGCTGTTTCCCAAGTTTCGCCAAAGCTGAGTATCGGCGCCTGTCCGGCGCTTGCTGGCGTCTGTTGTGACGAAGATCCGCTTGGCTTTGTCCTCGTAGTCTATAACGGTCAGACAACCGGCGCCCGGTTACCAAGAGTTTGATCGCTTCAAATGCGACCTGGTGCGCCTCAGTCCAAACAGGGAAATTTCGGTCGCATTCTTTAGTAGTTAGGGGAGTGAGGACGGAAGTGTGTTCTGCCAGCGCTGGAAGGAAGGCGGCCAGATATCGAGTGAGGCCGAGGAACCCGCCGAACGTTGGTAGCTGTGGTGGGGACAGGCCAGTTGACAATGCGGTCACATTTGCGAGGGTCTGCCATGATGCCGTGGCTGGACACAATATGTCCCAGGAAGTTGACTTCGGAATCCCATAAGACTGTCTTACATTTGTTGCAGTACAGTCCGGCCTTGCGTAGTGCCTCCAACACCGCCCCTGACATTGCAGCGATGTTCCGCCTCATCTTGCGACCAGATGATGATGTCGTCGAGGTATACATGGCAGATAACGCCTATGAGGTGACGCAGTGCATCGGTCATGCGCCGCTGATGCGTGGATGGCGCATTGCACCTGCCCATGGGCATGACTGCCCACTCGTATAAGCCCCAGGGAGTCCGTACGGCTGTGAGATGGATGTCATCCGGATGTACCCTGGTCTGGAAAAACGAGTTGGTCATGTCCAGTTTGGCAAAGATTTTGCCTTTTCCGCCAATCAGCGAGGATATCGTCGACGGCGTGGCAAGGGGAAGTTATCGCGCACAGTGTTGTTGTTTAACTCACAATAATCGTTCACCCAACGCTGGGGGGAACAGTATGGTCAGGTACTCCATTCCGGAGTTTTGGGATGATGAAGGAAGGGGAGGAGTGTTCAGATGATGAAGGGCGTAAGCGTCCTGCAGCTAGATGCTCCTCTAACAGGAGTTTCCAGCTGTCGTGGTGTTTCTTGGGCGCTGAATATCCACGGCCCTTGACCACCTTGTTGGCATCTTTGAGCTGAATGCGATGATAGATGTGGTTGGGTACTGAGTCTGTCGTGTCCGGGAGGTGCAGGGGAACAGGTCAGCGTATTCCTCTTTCATCTTAGCATCCAGCACGGACATGCGCTCCTTGAAAGCAATGGCTTCAATACGGCTGCGTACTGCAGCCACGGTGCGCCGTGACAGGCCGCTACCGTCAAGTGATGGGGCTGGGACCTGCTCGAAGGGGATGCGGGGAGGGGGAATGGTGTATTCCGGCTGCCAGATGCGTTCTGGTATGTTGGGGTTGAGTAGATCATATTTGGTGTGTTTCTGTATGGCTGTCCGGTCCTCTGGGTCTATCACAAATTGCTCGGAAGAAAGAAATGGCATTCCTAGAATAATAGATACAGGGAGGGCGTCACAAATTTTGGCATAGATTGTTTTAGAAACCCAAGCTCCATTTCCAGATGTCAGAACTAACTTCGCATATTCACGACACACAAGCGGTCCATCGGTGAGCGAGGATAGGTTGTCTTCTTAGGCAGGTAAGGGGAACTGACGGAGACCGAGCGAGGTGGCCATTGAGCCACTAATCACTGTGGAAGGACATCCAATGTCAAGCAAGGCTTTAAAAGAGAGGGGGAAATCGGAAATCGCAGGTCCTGTGGCCTCCACCGGAAGGCGTAGAGGTGGGGGACCGTGAACTGGGTAGGGGAGGTGGTGTGGAATCGAGGGGAGATGATACGTACGTGTCGTCATCCGCATAATCCTCCGTCTGTGCTGACATTCCAACGAATCCAACCGGTAGGGCGGGGCTTCTGGGCTGCCTGTGCGGCAAGTCCCATCTCGTGGGTCAAAGGCTTGTACGTGGCCCAGTCTGGCCAGGTATTTGCCTTCGTCATGGGGCAGTCGGGTGTCTCATGCCCTGCAAAGAAGATGCGGCAGCGGTTGCATCCCTTGAATTCGACCAGGAGAGCTTGCTCGGTGTCGGTGAGGTGCACGCGAGCATTGGCAGAGGGGAAGGGAAGAGGAGTTGGATGAGTGGGAGGAAGGGGCAGCGCCTTCCTTGCAGTCTGAGAGACGGCTGAGGAGGCTCTTCTTCTCAGCTTTCCCGCTGTCATCTTGGCTTCGAAATGCTTGTCTTCATTCCGGAGCTCTTCGTCGAGCGCATGGAGGGTGTCCGCCCAAGTTTTGTAGTCCGCATCCTCGGACACCGGATTGGTGTACAGTTTGAGTGCGAGTGCACTCGCGAGTGTTCGCTTGAGGGAGATCCCGGAGGGCTCCCTCGGCGAACGAGTGCTTTTGAGGAGGTGATGAGAAGCGCGTTTAGGTTTTCGACCTCGATCCTCCAATCAACAAAACGGGAACCTTCCGGCTGTTTGGCCGAAAGGATTTGTTGCTTAATTTGGTGTGCCCAATTCTTATCAAGGACTAAATTAGCTAGTTCCTGAATATATTCTGACAGCGTGAGTCTGTCGATCCGATCGGAACCGCTCTGGTACCACGCCTGGAGGCGCGGCTCAAGCATGGCGTCGGCCACAAAGCTCACGATCTCGTCTGGCTCCTTACCAGAGTGCTTGAGGAAAACGCTTGCACGCGTTCGTCCAGGTGTGCAGGATGAGAGGGGTGATCTTCCCAGCGGTGAGCATGGGGCAGTCTTTCAACTTGGAGACCTTGACCTCGGCTAGCGATGACATTTCCGAATGTGGTAAAGCGTGGCGCTGGTGGCGTCGGCGAATTTGGAAATGGTGATTGCTGATGCTGACGTCTGATTCGCTGGATGAGTCGGTGATGTCTCGTTTAGGCAAGAGGAACCTGTTTTGGCGAGGTGTTGGAGAGATGGATATACACGCCGAGACGTTGGAGGGAATAGAAGGAGAAGGTGTCGGTAGGACGGATGGTGGGTGTGTTGGTGAACTGGTGGGTGGTATACCAGGTGAGCTAGGGGCAGAGTCGAACCAGAGTTCTTCGGCCGGCGGGGGTGAGCTCGAGATGTCTTGATCAGAGAGAGGAGCGGTACAGTGGCCGCTCTTCTCCTAGACTCCTGGCGTGTAGTGAGGGGTGTCTCTGTTGATGGTTTTCGAGACAGATTGGATGGAAAAAATTTTCCTGGCTGGTGGACCGGGATGGAACAATTGTCGTTTTCAAAAAAAAGTGAAAGGCTGCCGTGTGCGACAAGCCTCACTGAGGTGGAGTGACTTAAGAAAGCCTGGAAGGAAAGGACAAATGGGTCTTCGTTCGATGTGGTAAGAGACCTGACTACAATACAATAATATAAATCACGTACCTTCGTTCGATGTGGTAAGAGACAAGGAACGAAGGTAAGGAAGGATAGAAAATTGTCTGTCGGAGTCAGGTGATGATCGAGAACCTTCAGCGTGATCTCAGTCGCGCGGGCGGACGATGAGCAATGGGTAAGACAGGGGAAGGCCAGGCTTACAGATTATTATCATCGGTCATCGGTCAATCGTTCTCGCCGATTATTATGGATTATCAACATTCCGAAATGGAATCAAGCCCCATAAATCACAAACCTTATTACACAGCCATATTGTAGAGGACGATGTCTTATCGATGTTATTTATGCCATGGCAGGGTTTGAATTTCTACTACGGTGGCAGATGGTGTAAGGCTAGAAAGAACCAATTTACAAATGAGAAGCCATCAGGTATTCCAACGAGGCCCATAGTAGCAATATCTTCTGAATTTATGATCTGCGGCGCTTAAGCATGTGCATCAGCCTCAATGTTAGGTTGGTTAGTTAGGTGGCGATTTCACGGTCCCAATATAGGAACTCTCCCATCCGTCGACGGTATGAGAGACCTGTCAAACTGTCATGCCTCGATGTGAGCCCCAGCTCTCTTACAGGTTTGACCTTCTGAACACCCCTAGGAAGTTCATAGATCTCACTGGGTCGAGCAAAAGGGAGCCTTTTTATTTTATTCAGGTTTTCGAACGTCAGGAGTCATATGTATTATGGGTGCCAATTTCGTCATCATATATTCCAACAATGAATCATCACAGCATTTGAAAATACTCCCATACAGTTGACGGCTCTATGATGTATACAAGGGGTGACTGTAAGTAGCCACGTGATATAGGGTTGGTAGGTAGGTTGGTAGGTGCCTCTTTCTTAATAAAAAAGACCAGTCACGTTTTTATCACGTTACTATATTTATATGTCATGATTTGGCTGACATTGCAGAGGACGCATCGTGAATTATATCTCCGTTGGTCCAACAATGAAGGTCGGTTGCAATGTAAATTACACTGACACACTGATGGGCCATTGCACCTGACTCAGTGTGCCATGGATTATTCTGTATGTTGTAGATTACTGTAGAAAATCTAACGTGACTTTTGTTCACTTATTTTACTCCCCACTTCATTATCTTAAATCTCTGAAAATACTTGACTATAATGTCGGCCTCTGGCCCACTCTCAAATACTCCATCCGATAAACCCTCTTATGTCATGCCAACAAAAGTTGGCGCCCGACGGCAGAGTGGAATGTCCGCTCTGCCACGTTCTAATCAAGGTTGGCACTGGAGGCCTCACCAATCTTGAAGCACGGCACATAAATACCGATAAATGCAAGAAGACACAGCTGAAGAACAAAGAGAATCAGAAGATTGCTGATCAGAAGGCACAAAGACGAGCATACTTTACATCTGGTGCAAAGAAAATTCCCCCAACTGTTCATGTGCCCTCTCGTATTCAATCTACGCCGTTGCATGCTTCATCCTCTATGATACAAGCCAATGCAAACCTATCCAATCAACTCATTACAACTCCTACCACACCTTCATCTCTATTATCACCTTGCCCTCTCGCTATAAGCTGCCTAAAGAAGCTGTTAGACCAAATCACTATATTGGAAGAAGACCCTACTATTCAAGAGGCTGGCAGTGACCATCCTCTCGCAATTTTTGCTGGAGACCCCAGAGGATCAGTTGTAGAAGGAGAGGATGCCTGGGAGAAGTGGGATGGGCCACTGAACTCAATTCTTCAGCAAGATGCGGTTAACCTAAGGAAGTTAGTTGTGCGAGGAGATAAAGGACTTCGAGGCTTTTATCAGTTCATGATTTACCTTGTTAAGGAACATGGAATCCAAGGGTGTTTGATTGAGAACAAGATCAATCGCATACTGAATGCAATAAACGAAGTGTAAGCTGTCTTTAACTCAGTACATAACACATTTTAAGTGCTTACCTTTGCTTTAGCTCGCCTGCCAGTAGCGCAAATCCTTTTCCAAATGTCCTAGCTTATATCGATGTTGATGCACCTCAAAATACCTTACCACTTCCCCCAATGCTAAACAAATCTATTGAGATCGATGTCTTTCAGCCTGATCCCTCTCACGTCTTTGACATCAACTGGTGTAGTGGTCACACAGTGCATAAGAGATTCATCGCAGGTCAAGGGAGATATACCTTGTGTTGGGTACTACATCAAATTACCTCCCGGAAAATCAGCACATAGCGCATATCCGTTTGGTCTTCATGACAAAATTGGAGATCCGTGGGACTACAGTGTTAGTGGCGGCAAGCTTACATTGCGTGCACGAGGATGCTTGCAGGCTTCATCAAACACACCTGCAGTTTGTCGAGAATGTGCAATGCTTGAGCACAACCCACACGTTGTTGGTATTCTGGACCGAATGAAGGACAGCGTGCATCTGAACGCTCCATTTGCATATCATGGTGTTGGAGGGTTGATTAAAATTGCAAGAGAGAAATCAAATCGGATTGTTTCCCTACGCTACGGAAGCTTAACGATGCTAGGAAGATATTATCGAAGTCTGGTGCATTGGATAGTCATAAAGAGTGGCTTATGGCTGTAGGGAGTGGAAGTGTTGAGCGTGTTGAGCGGCTTGTAAAAGAGCAATTTCGCAAAGAAGTGGTATACGTGCCCTTATCAAGATGCACAACGATGCAGCAGGAGCCGTGTATCGCACTCGTACATTTTCCGAGGAGGACATACACAGAGGCCTACTTCTATGGAGGTTAGGAGGTGCTCGTGTCGCTGAAATTTCCTTCAAGTCACTTGCCTTGCCATCGTTACGGACACTCTGTCGAAGCTCTGTTATGCCTCCTCTCACAGCCTCACCTGGTCATCCCACGGTCCCTGAAATTGAGGCAAATACCAGAGCATCAATGAAAATGATCAAGGACCTTGTGAAGTTGTCAAAAGTCGTCCACCAGGTTCTGGCATTTGATGAAGCAAAGACTGATGAAAGACCACGGTGGGATGATCGAACGAACCAGATCATTGGTTTATGTCGCGAGCACGCATCATCTGCTAGTCTCACTTTCACGTCGAAGCAGGAAGCAGACTATCTCTATGAGAAAATAGTTGATGGAAGTGTTCATCTTGCCACTAACGTAAGATCATTTATTTTTAAATTGTTTAATCTTATCTAATTCAAACTTTGAATATTAGTGCACAATTGGTGCCATTGGTATTATGAGCAGTGAGCACCGTCTATACAATGCTCTTCCGGTTCTTATATCTGGACAGTGTGGTCGTGAATCAGGAAGTGAACATGCTACAGTTCTAAGCAATGTGATTGAAGCTTCCAAAGTCTCAAACTTACGGACTATTTGCCTTGCCTCTGACGGCAAATCACGGCGAGGACAGGCATTTGCTATCTTAACATTCAAACACAAGCTCAAAGAATCTTCCCCAATTTATCCTCTCCTCTCAGGGCTTCGCTTTATGAATCTTGAGGTGGGTGAAGATGACTTGACTTGTGACAAGGACTACAAGCATGTTTTCAAACGACTTCGTAATTTGCTTCTTCGCATCCGTGGATTAAAAATACATGGAATTCACATCCTACCATCTGTAATCCGCTCGCACCTTCTGCAAAACAATGTTCCCCTCTCGCACGTTAAAAACATTCTGAAGCCAGAAGATAAACAGGATGTGAAGCTTGCCTATGATCTATTGCGAGAGGTATCTCGTCTCCCTTCCCTTCTTGGAACAGATATTCGAGGCCCAGGATTCCAAGACACCCGGGAAGCATTTCGAACACTAGGCATCTTCTTCCAGAACATTATTTTACCTTATATATGCATCGATCTCTCCCTTACCGAGCAGCTGATATATCTCAGTACTGCGGCACATATTCTCCTTGCAATGGCACACGAAGACCTTGCCGGAACATTCTTAATGCCAACACAATTATACATCGATCTGATGATTATGATTAAGAATGTATACTTCTGTGTTGCAAAGACACAAATAGACGATCCGACAGGGCGATTTTATCTTATACTCTTGGGAACAGATCGACTTGAGGAGCTGTTTGGAATTGTTCGGACAATGGTTGGGACTGACTCAAGTGTCGATGTCCACCAGCTTGCTCTCCGACTAGTGGGGACCACTGAAGTATCAAGCATTCTGGCACAACACCCTGAATGGGATCGTGCCCCCGACGTCTCAAGCTTCCAACATTATCCAAAGACGGCCTCGAGATCTTCAAAGAAGTTGACCACATTAAGCCATCATCCTGGAGAGGCAATCTTGACGTTGACAAGGTCAATCTCCAGACATGCTGGATGGTTGGACGTGCATCAATTAAACACACAATCCCTCGTCTTGACCAGGTTTTGCAAAAAATTGAAGCTCAGAAACTTGACTCGTCGCTTGATATGCTTCAACCATTTGGCAAGCATATTGTCAATTCAAATCGCGAACAAGATGACTATGATGATACAGCTGAGGATTTTGAAGACGGAAACTTGGAAGCAAGCCCTGCTGCTACGCAAGACTGTACCCGAGCAGTATTTACAGACTTGGAAGATCTGGCAGGAGAGGATGAGCCGGTTGACAGATACGATCCGTGCTTCAAGTATGAAGGGAAGCAGATTTTCAAAGCTCGCTATCTCAAGGAATTGTTCAGATCATTCAAGGATCCCGGTTCTCGAGATCGTCTCAAACGCTACGCTAATATTCCACGATATGCAATCAAAAACTTGCAATCCGGTGATGTTATTCAATCGGGATGCCGAGAATTCTCATACACCTTCGATAAAACTGGATTCCCGATAGCTACCCTTATGAAATGCGAAGGACGTCTATTTGTGTGTATTGGAGAGGTTATCGAATTGACTTTCGATTCAAAATCCCTTGACCACATACCGATTCATCGCCTCTCAGAACCATCAACTTTTATTCAGTTCCAGCTTCTATATTTGATTCCATCTACTGTTGAGGATGACAGCGAGCTCAAGAATGACTGGCGTTGGTCAAATAAGCGTGGATCATCTCATCGAATTCCAGGACATCTTGTTGAGTCAGTTAACCCAGATATTTCAACCCAGAAAGCTGGGAACCCATACTATCTTTTGATAGCCAGAGTCTTCAAGCAATTGGATCAATTCTTTTGAACGTCTCACTCGAGAAGACAGTAAAAGCATTCCTGAGACTAGGCAGTCTCTTTGCTTTCCCTATCGTGAATCCACAGGTTTGTTCGCTTTACTCAACGGTCTAGTTTATAATACTAACCAATCATTGTGAAGGGAAAGCCTGTTTTGTTTGCGAGGACGAGGAGAAAGAAGACGAATTATTATCGGAAGAAACAGTGTCCTTATTGCCTTGTCACCCTTCCAAAATCTGGACAGAAAGTACTGCAGCACATGGCCGCCCCACATTCATTATGATCCTGCAGTACAAAAGTCAAAGGAGCCATGCGGGCTCTGTCTACAGTATGACCAATGCACTATATACCTAATGAAAGGAAAGGGTGCAAATGCGTCGCCAAAGATAGACAAAAAAGCTCAAAATGCACTGGCCTAATCGACTTTAACTACACGACTGCTGCGACTTCCACCGCTGCAAGCCCATGCTCAAACGTTCCCTTGAAATGCCCACTATGTCCATCGTCTTCAACAGCAGTCTGGCGCTATAATCTGTGTATACATATCCAGTCCTCACATCCTTACGCAGATCTTCGGGACCACGAGCCCTTGTGGAAGATTACGAACACGGAGAAAAGACTGTTAAAGGAGGTTTGGGACACACGTTTAGAAGCCAAAAAACACGAACACGTACCTCAAAGAATACTCAAGGTGCACCTCTTATTATCTCGGAAGCCCACAGCTCTCGACTAACGTTGAGGTAAGCCTTATGTGATTATCACTATGAGTCTGGACTCATAATAACATTGCCTTCTATCAGGAATGAGACCGACGAACTTAAAGAATTGTCTGAATCAGATAAGTCAGAATCCGAAGATTCAGATGGGAACTTTGAACCTCAAGAGGATCACGATAACCTCCAGGACATCAGTGCTAATGTCGCACCTATCCAAACAGATTCTCGCCATGTGATAGAGCCTGAAAATGCGCAACTAATTACCCACACCCCGATGATTCCGATAGATGCTACTGTTGGAGCTAATGTCAGCCAATCCGAAGATGCAGAGATGATTTCACATACTCGCAAACGAAGGGCACCTACCACAATCTACGACTGTATTTGTGGGGAAGTTATCTCTTCGGATGAGACCTCAAAACCAGACTTGGTGATTGAATGTCAGCAACGAGGTTGCGAAACAAAATGGGTCAGTAAATAGCTGTTCCCTCACTGGCATTAAATTACTCACTTGTTTTTTGTAGTTCCACCTTGCTTGTGCAGATCTTGAGTATGTGATACCTAGATGGAAATGTAAGTCATGCGAGCCTCGAAAGATAAAGAAAACGCAAAGGAATGGTGTAGTAATAGGTAGATACAACAGTTGTACAACAAGTCGGCGACGATACACTCGGTACAATGACTAATAGGGTAATAAATTGAGACAACGTGACTTTCACGTGCCTTAGGTAGGTAGGTTAGTGGTATTGAGAGTGTTAAAAAAAAATCGACCCCATGTCTGATTTTTTTTTAGTGTCACCCCTTGGATGTATAGGAATACCCTTGACAGCACATCTTGGGGCCTCTGGGGCACATTTTCCAGAACAACCCACCTTTGAGGCCACCTTCTCGCTCGTACCCTCAAACCTATTTTAGATCATAAAATCCCTGGCAGCACTGCATCAGCAAATCCTGATTTTTTTGTGCTAAAAATAGCACAAAACGATGCTACCGAGTACTATGTAGTACTACATAGCATGCCCTAGTGTCATAGCAAGGTCCCCCTCTACATAGTGCTATGTAGTGCTAGCTAGCATCCCAAGGTTTGCTGATGTGGGGCTTCTAGATTCCATTTTTCTCCAAATAACACCCCCCCCCTAGAGGTCACCTTCTGTGCCGTGGATAACATGATATCACTCTGGGGCCGAGATGTTACCAAGAAGGTCACTTGGGAGCGAATCTGATGGTTTTGAAGATGGGAACACTTTGCATCTATTTTCATGCTCGGGTGCACATCTGATAGTGAAAGACCTGGCAAAACTACGACGTGGTTCTTCAAAAGGGTATGGAGTACCGGGGAAGTACCCACTCGCCTTGGGACAGCTCCAACCGATCCTGTGGCTCAAGTTGTCAACAGGGTAGGCTTCCACATCACCGGGTCCATATGTCAAGCGACGGAGTAAGGTGTGTACCTGATTTATGGTACAGGACATGTTAGAATTTTCGAAACCGGAGCTGGGGCCAAGTTATTACCAATATTGCGAGGCTCAGCGCTCAATACTTGTTCCTTGTCGGTCACAACATAATCAGACTTCGCTTGAGCACAAGCGCTCAGCGCTCAGGGCCTTGCAGGCACCAAAGCTTCATGTTACAGTTGGCAACTCTTTTCTCCACGCATTTCTTCGGAAATTAACACACCTTCTCGTTATATTGATTGAATCCTTGTTATTGCCCCACGCCGTCACGGTATTCTGAAAAGGTTGCATATTCACTACAAATACATAATACATAATACAATTCGAATTTTTCTTTCTACATATAACGTTCATTAAACTTCTTCGATGTCGTTTTGGATACTAAGTTTTCTCTCTATTCTCGCTTGTCGAACGGGACACCTTCCAAACTCATCGATTATGCTGCCGCTGCCGCTTCTGCTCCTGCTCCTTTCGTGCTCGCGTTCGCGTTCGTTTACGTACTCGCTCTCGTCCTCGTGGTCCTGCTCCGAGCCTTCAGCCTCCGGAGACGGCTGTTGGAACTCGATTGGCTCCATCACGGAGCCTTCGGATGCCGTGGTCACTTTGTGGTCCCATTCACGTAGATGGAGAATGAAACGCGCTGTCATTATTCCTGAGATGCTAGATAGCGGCGATGATATATGCGTGCCCTTTACAGGTTCAGGAATATTCGGACTTACGGCAGTGTGAGTCCGTTGAAAAGTCGCTGCAAAAATGACCCGCTCTATGGACGAGTCGGTCAGATCATCGGTCTGTGTAATGGTGCTATGTACCCGATGGTAAGTACTCACAGGTGCAATCTAGACAAATAAACACAAAATTACGGCGTTAGCGTCGAGCAAGATACATTGAGAATTCTTCCATGGGCTTACATGGAGCATGATCAGTGTTGACATCGTGAATATCGACACGAAACTGCAGAGATTTGAATGAGTTTTTCAGCAAGCAAGTCGCCACCAAGCTTCTCACCAAAAATAAAGAATCCCTGGTTGAAGTTGGTTTAGTCACATCATCAAAAATCTCGGACAAGCTCCATTACTTACCTTGTTGTACAACTAGATACTGTAATCTGTTCATCCCGGACGTCAGGTCGACGCGGATGCGTAGCGCTTGCCAGCCTCGAAAGGTCGTGAAGATTGCTGCGAGGACCTCGTACACAACGATGGAGATAGCCATATACGCTTCAGGTCTACATGATGCGAGGGGGGCAAACTCAGTCAATTAGCTATCATCGTCTCAGGGGTTGCAAACGGGAGAAAACCGTGCGTACATTCCGTTCTTTGGACTCCCGACACATACTACAAATTTAATGTGCATCTAAATAGGCCATATTCGTTTAAAATGCCCTGGTACTTCTTGCACAGAAGTGAAAGTTATCTACCGCGTCTATGACAATAATGGACAGTCCCAGAGGTCCAAAAATGAGCAGAACCCATTTGTTGCGGTCGAATAGGGCGTAGGTTCTTGCTCCGAGGACAGCTGAAGAGCATGGTCGATGAAATTAAATTAAATCTGCATATGTTCAAACAAAAGAGGACATACTGATTACTGCCGCTCTTCCCACAACGCTAAAAGCACAGCATATCTGATAGCCTGCGTCGCAGCTGAGGAGTTATTGGGTTTAGATATGGGAGTTATTGTACGGCAGAGAATGTTGCTGACTATATTAGAGATCTAATTAGCTATATTTGAATTAAAAACACATCGAAGTACATACCCTGATGGCTGGCGCTAGCTTTCCAGCGCGCGCAAAAGAAAAAGAACATTCGAAATCATGGAATATCTGCATGCGAAATACAAGGCGGTGGAAAGCGAGATTTTTTTGCGCCAGACGTAATTGACTTCTCTAGTCCACGTTAATAAATAGTCGTAAAATACCAGTGCTTGATAGTAATAGCATAGCGTGAGGACCAAATATGAGCCGATGACGATGGTCGGTCGACGAACCTATGCTGGCATATTGAATGCAAAATTGAATGAATCTAGAAGAATGCACTGATTAGATTCTAAGTTAAACCTCCCTCGTCGTGCATCTTACTGAGCATTGTCAAAGTCCACGGAAGCAGGGTCGGATGGTATGTGACTCGTTCTCTGTCCAGCGGAGAGCTTCATGGAGGAGGGCATGTCTTTGGTTCTCTGTCCAGCAGAGAACGCGGTGGCTTGATAGTTCGAGAAGAGGCCCCGATACAACTCGCACCATATGCGTCTACTTATATGACCAAGCCGTAGATTTCTACCTGCTCTTGATAATCATAGTCTTCAATTAACTGGGCGCACCTATTATTATCGGTAATCATCGTTCGAAGTCGATGGAACCTTACAATGATTTACACACCTTACAACACTGCCATACCGTAGATGATGATGCTTTCATCGGAGTCATTAACACGCCCGCAGGGATCTGGCACCGAACACGGACACAGAATGGGGTGGTGTGAACTTTTACGATGCCGCATTCACACAGACGGTGTATGTTTAGAAAGAAGGTCCATCAGGTATTCCATCACAATGGTGGGTTTTGCATCGCGGGGTGTTGAAGATGCCGCTCATATTTATGTCCAGTACATCTCAAGTAATGGACGCCAGTATTTTGGGTCTATGAGCTGCGCTACGACTTGCAAGTTGCATTAGCTTTATCCAGGAATGAAATAGGCGCCGCTGTCGACAGACTTACGTTGAGGGCTGTGAGGCACCGCTATGTTCTAACATTAGACATTAGATTCACTTTGGATCCCGGCAGTGAATGATCACAGCATTTGGGAGTGATACATCATATGTGCAAGAGCGAAATAATCCCAAGGTATTGATCACGCACTGAGTCAGGTGTTTCGCCAATGCTTCTGATAAGGAATGGAACTTCAAGATCAGAGCTTTGGACAGCTCCAAACGATCCGACGAGCACTAGTTCGTCAACCATGAGGTAGACTACTGCATCGCCAAGCCCATGTGTCTAAGAAAGGGTGACCTTTCTGTTGCGTATATACACCGTCTCTCTCCTTGAAACAATGTCACTTGAAAGCGGATCAGTTAGGCAAGCTGTGAAGAGAAAGGATATCATCTGTGAAGGGAAATCGAGCTTTGGATTAGGATGTTTAATTGTCGAATACCAGTCCTTTATGAGTGTAGGTATAGCAGGAGTAGTCGGTTCGAAGAAACCCTGGAGACCTGTTAACTTTGAGCATCTCAGACTGCGAGAACATTGAAGAACAGTTGTGTGGTGCATCATGAAGTTGGCATCATAAGTTGATAGTAATGCAAGCTGGATCTATACTGTTTCTTTGAGTCTTCGCATAAGAATACATGAAAGAACGAGAGCAAAATGCAAACGGAAATGACAGTTCGAATTGAGGTACGCGAGTGTTTGGATGAGGGGGAAAAACCAAACAACGCCTTGTTGAAGAATATGAATTGGAGTTGGACATCTGTTGGACATTCGGTTTCTTTCGAAATGGCTTCAGACTTGTCCTCGTTATTGACCTCGTCCAAAAATCTGACTTCTCATTTGTCAAGACCTGATTTGCCTTCGGTGAATCTATCTCTTGACCAAATCGAAGCGCTTTCTCGCCGCCTTGTATCTCGCCAACCAGGAACATCAACAGATGCTGACCGGGCGTTAGTGTTCTCGATTCATTGTTAAAACCCAACTAATCCTTTGTTATAGGAACTATCTGTTAGCTCAAGCACATGTCGATGCATCAGCTCTATCAAGTTCTATAGCCCATCTCAATACATCCACCACTTTCTCCCCCTTCAACCATTGCAAGACACCGATGTTGCAGGTTACTTGCGAATCGCTCATGAACAAAATCTCATTTCCACCATTGAGGAAGGTCGTAAGGAAACCCAGGAAGAGTTCTATCGCTCACTAGAGGATCGTAGCCACCGTGACTGGGAAGCCAAGAAGAAACGCGTCTTTGAGGAGCTGGGTGACCGCGTCTCTAGTGCTGACCGCGGCGGCATGTCAGACCTGCGTGCAAGTGCTCTCGGAAAGAGTGTCCTAGGTGTCAGTCTTAACAGTGCACCCTGCATTTCTAATAGGATCATTCAATTCTCTTTCCGTTGATCTAGACTTCAACTGCAACCCCAAATTTGTCTTTGCAGATGCAAAGCAAAATGATGGCGTACGACCGCGTCGTTGCCGATCTCAACAGCGCACGATTGCAAGGCACATCCTACCCCATCGTGCATTCCCTCGTCGACGCATCCCTCGCAGTCGCTTCAGACGTATTTACCTTCAAAGCCATCCATGTTAGTTGGTAACTGACACATTACTTGCAGCCACGCGCGATCCAAATGACTCAAAACTTCCACATCCTTGCGAAAATTACCGGCGAACCACCAGCTCTCCCACCCATCGAGCATGCTGGCGCACACATCCTCAACGCTCCCCTCTTCTCCCGCAAGTATGCCAGAACATATCTTGGCGACCCGGAGACCCGCGAGGCAGTTGCTTTGCGTCGACAGATCGCTGCAGGGTCTCGGGAGGCACTCGAGGAGCAATACTGGGACATTTTGGAGAGGACTGTTCAGGCGCGTCCAATGGAAGCCAGGCTGGGAGGTGACCCGAGTGTTGCCAATCGAGTGAGAGCGTTCTTGTTGGTTAGGTATTATAGAAACGGAGAATGGGAAGAGAGGATTGAGGTGCGTTCCGTGTTTCTGTTTGATTATTCTGTCTAGACAGCCCAAGGATATTTCCAGCTCGTTGCCGGTCAGCCAATATGGGCAAAATTATTCTATCTTGTTCGAACAGGCCACACTAACGAAGCTCTTGCCGAGGCTTTGCAATTCCAACAAGCTATTGAAAGCCGAGAGGCGAGTTTTGTAAACCACTTCCGTACATGGATCGAATCACCCGAAAGAAAGTAAGTAACATTTGCATTTAAACCATTACATGTCTTTTGACTGTTGTTGTCGAACGTAGACTGCCCAAAGTGCACCGCGACCATTTGCAGTCAGTGTATAACGCACACATGCTGCACTCCAACACTGCCGATCCCTTCAAGCTCGCTTTATACAAGCTCATGGGCAAGCTCGAGCCATCGAGACGGAGCGTACCTTTGGTGACCACTACGACTGAGGACTGGCTCTGGTTCCAGTTGGCAATGGTCGGTATCAGTGTCATTGGATGCTGCATCGTGAAGCTTACCGGTATTCTGCTAATTTTTCATAGGTCGACGAGGAGGAGGACGGTGGTCTGCGTGCTTTAACCGAGGTCCTTCTCGGTTACGGTGAGCGTCATTTCGACGGACCTCCAAATCAACCAGGGTCGAGAAAAGGAGTGTGGGCCGGCGTATTGCTCATGTGTGGGCAATTTGAACGGGTGCGTTTCTCTTCAATAGGATCCTCTTACTAGTAGCGATGTCTGATACCCCAGTATAGGCAGTTGCTGCCCTATGGGAATATCAAGAAACTGAAGTCGAAGCTGTCCATCTTGCTATTGCGCTTGCCTATCACGGCCTGTTGAGGATTCCTTCGAGAGCCGAGACATCTGATATGACTCCATGTAAGTATCCGGTCTCATCATTTTCTATTCCGTTTACCAGCTGACAATCTACTACAATTTGTATAGTATCTATATCCCCTACTGCTCCTCCCGCCCTAAGCCTCTCCACGATAGTGTGGAGGTATGTCAGGCAGTTTGTGAAGATGGACGCCAAGGAGGCTCTGCAGTATGTGTATTGTATCACCCTCAGCTCCGACCAGGGCGGTGGTGTTGGCAAAGAACAGGTTGAGCTCTCGTGGGAGTTTGTTCGACGGATCATCGTGCTCGCGAACAGCGGGCCTGCTTGGGAAGAGCTCGTGGGCGGCGTCAGACCCGAAGGTGGCAGATATGTGCGTGTCCCTCGCTGTCATCAATTAAATGAGGTTCATTATCGTATACTCATCCTTTCATCGTTCTTCGTGCATAGGGTGGTGTAATCGAGCAGAACGCCAAGCTCCTCCAGCTCTCAGAAACCCAAGAGTACAACAATGAGATCCTTCTCCGCGCCGCGCGTGACTCAGCGGACAACGACCGCGTCACCGAGGCGATCAAGTTGTACAACCTCGCCGGGGACTACGCGACCGTTGTCGAGTGCCTGGCGCACGCCCTCGGGAACACTGTTGCGCAGCCGAGTCTCGACGAGCGCGGCAAGGCGCTGGAGAGGACGGCCGCGGAGATTTTGAGGCATTATGAGCGCGCGAATCGCGCCGCGGGCAGGGAGCGTGAGGCGGTGGTGAGGTTGTTGAGGATTAGGGAGGCTGTGGATGCAAAGAACAAGGGCAGGCCTGAGGTGGCGCTTGATGTGCGTTCCACTTCCTTCTCTTCATTTCACTCTTTCTTTCTCTCGCTTTCATAAGATCGGTACTGATCTGTCTCTGCCTTGTTCTTTCAACTGTAGATCATGGAGTCAACGGATCTTATTCCTCTGACTGGGGATATAGCCAAGATCACACGACGCGCGGAAGAGTTCAGCCATCTCCACGAAGCGCTGCAGAAGAACCTGCAGACATATCTTACTCTGACGATGGACGCGCTCGCTGGTGTGCAACAACGCGTGAAGAGCTCGATGGTCGCCGACGCGACAAAGCAAATCGTACGTTTCCTGTTAATTGACTTCACTTCGTTGCTGACATCCTTATTCCTTCCTTCCTTCGTAGACATTGGCCAATATCAGAAAGAAATCACGCTCGCTGATGGTGTTTGCGGGTATACTGAAGTATCGCATGTCCCCAGACGTGTACTCGTATCTGGCAAGGCTCGACGTCGAGATCGCCCTCTGAGTGCCTTCTTTTTGCGTCGGATGTCGACAAAAGGACACAAAGTTTGTTTGATGCTTAGCGCCAGATCTCTTATGTATTCTACTTTACTCTATATCATACTTGTAGAGATTTTCCCTGACAAAACGCTGAGACTACATGGGAACGCTTGACGCGGAGGAATTTGGGGAGATATGTTGTATACTCACGGGGCAACGACTGATCATAAACAAGTTGACGTACCGTGTATGAATTGGTATAAACTGTACAGGAAGATAATAGAGCGCCACTTAGAACGGATGAGAATCAGATAATGTTCTATTTCCCCGTGGATGTATTTGAAGAGACGTACAGCGTTCGTTCGTGAGGACGAAGAGTGTCACAGAGTCCAAAATAGTGCTGTCTGTTTTGTGGGGTATGGATTTTATCTATTTACTGTATCACCTTTGGGTCGGGACGAACTCATCGGTCTCTTCGTCGACCTCTTTTTCGTCTCCTTCTTCGAGTTCTTCTTCGTCGTCATCATCTTCAGTGACGGGGTTGGGAGGATTCTGCGTTATTGACGACGCCTGTTGTGTTTGGGATGATTGGCGTTGACTCTAGAGTATTACAGTGTTGTGTAAGTTATCATTGTAAATTTGAAATGAGGGTTATGGTTGACGAGATAGACTCACATGGTACATGGCCGTCCAGTAACCACCCCAGTACATTGCAGTCAAAGCGCGCTGGAAAGCCTCATCCTGGCTGACTATTGATCCAGCCGGAGTATTTGGAATGTAACTTGCCTCAGACGGCATTGTCGGTAACGCTCCTGCTTCTGGCTCCTGGAAGGGACGGGTCGTGTGTCGGGATGAAAGTATCAAAGTCGATAGGTTTTGAGTCAGTTTCGGCCCCGTCGGTCGGCGAAATCGACGATGGAGGGTTGGCTGTAGTTGCAGTTGCATTAGAAGACGCGTTCGCGGCTGGCTTTTTGAAGGATCGAAAGGGACATTGTACCACCTGTTGATAAGCGCACGCATTTAGCAAGTGATCTCAAGAATGACAAGCAGCGTTTCATGCACTTACAAGGGCGATTTTTTGACTGGTTCTTTCTTCCAGTCTTTCTCTGTTCCATGGTAGGCTTCGTACTCTTCCATAGCAGCATCCCAAGCATCCACTAGAGCAGAATCATCCCATATCTCCTGATGGGTCAATTCACGGCTCTCTTCCTCCTCCCTCGTAATCGTACTCACCCTCCTCGCCTTCCACTTCCTCTTCGTAAGTTTGTTGCGGCTGTTGACTTTTGGCAGAAACATTAGTGCTACTCAGATGCTTTTGGAATTCTGCGGTCTGTGAATTTGATCCATTTTTCGACGTGTTTAAGTCCTGTCGGCGTTTTGCCTTTTGGTTGTTGTTATTATTATTATTGTTTTTCTTTCGTTTTTTGGATGGAGGTGCGTGTCCAGAATGTGAAGATGATGAGGGAAGATTAATCGGTGCTTCTGGTTGGTCGTAGGGGAGTGTTATATCGTCGTATGATACTATAGGCCTGCTCGACATTGTGGTAGGTCAAAATGATGCTTGCAAGTCGACAGGCGCCCTGCAGGATAATATTTGGCAGTGCCCTTTGTGTCTAACAGTATACCCCTGACATTGCTATGCAAAAATCCATTTTCAGCCTTTACTTCTGGATTGCGAGTCACCACCATGTCTGAAAATCGCACGTTACCACTCAAGCTGCCTGCCTAAATGCCTAAATGCCTAAGTGGGATATTATGGCGCGTTATGGTGTACCTGGCGCATCGCCATAGTTCTGCTCGTACTTGGCTTGTAGAGTTAGGAACTTACAGGAGGCGACGACATTCTCAACGACGATTGAAATCAACGTAATTCACTTTGACGTATCCCATTGGATCCTCGTCGAGGAAGAAGCCGTGTTCCCAAATCTAGCATTCCATTCGACTGAAGAGGGATCCGCGCAATTCTTTTACACCCCTCTGGGCCTCTGAACGCCCTCTGTCAAAACTAGCGTCAGATAAACTGGTCAATACCGCGAATCAGAAACCATCTATCTCCTTACCAGCTATGTCTTGCAGAGTATCAACCTCGATTGCACTGACGCGCTCTTTCCGAGGGCGTTGCTCTTGCCGGACTTCCGTGTGAGCTACAAGACTATATCTTGGTGGATGTCGACTTCCCTATTACCCTACGAGGTAAATGGTTGCGGCTAGAATTGATGGAGGAACGGAAATTTTTCATCGTCAAGAATGAAGCAGCTTTTGAAGAACGCAGCACATTCTCACTATGCGAGCATTGAAGAGTGGTAAAGCTTTCGTAGCGGCACGAAATTTCAAAAGTATTTATTGCTCTGTGGATAATAGCTAATAGCAGCCTGCAAGTTCATAATTGGGTGGCTTGAACTCGGGCCAGTACGCAGTCATGTCTGACTGCTGTCTAACCTCATCATCATCGCAGCCTAATGAAAATTCGTCCTATTATCTCCTTTACTTATACTTGTCATTATGCCTCAAGATCAAGTGTCGTGCCAACTTCCAGGCGAAGTCCTCGAGCTTTTCGTGGACCAGGTCGCAAGCTTCCGAAATCTCGTTGAACGCCGAACCATGCTCCAGGCTTGTTCTCTTGTATCGCTGGCCTTTCGCAACCGGTCGCACCATCATCTTTTCTCAAATGTCGAATTTATTCAGCCATCATATTCTGTACGGTCCAAGTTATTCTATCAGCTCAGGAAATTCCGGGACATCGTTACTTCGGGGCTCGACCTTCGGATGACCAGTCCCCTATACCATGTCCAATCATTTTCTCTTGTAATGGATGGGTCGGTGTTCGACGCATATACAACAATGAATAACGAAGACCTGACAACAGTCCTGAGGATGTTGTGCAAGTACAGCAAGGCAATTCACACAACAACTCTACTTGGATCATCTATGCGCATCTTTTGGCCGTATCTGACTCGGGACTTCCGCGAGGCTTTCAAGGAGTTATGTCGAGTGCCGTCCATGAGGACTCTCCACTTGGAGAACCTGTGCAGCGTTCCAGCGACGTTCTTGCTGGGCACAAAGATCAGGAACGTCCGCCTTCACCTAGTCACAATATTTAGCCCCATCCATGGTCTTCCTGCTTTTAACTGCCTATGGGACTCTGTCGGCCAACTGCATTCTGTCGACATCGATCACACTTTCCCATTCTTCATAGAGGAGATAATCGGGTCGGACATACGCACTCGCAATATCTCTCTGGAAAGGTCTTCGGAAGGGGTGAACCTATCAAGCATCAAGTCACTGAAATATACGTTCTATCAACCTGACGACTTCCAAAGGTTCATGCAGATTATGTTGGAAATTCCCTCACTTGAAAGGGTATGCATGATCTTTTGGATTTGGGGTCAAGTGGATTTCATCGAGTAGTCGGAGCCCAAGTCCCGTTCGATGAACTTCCTGCCCTGCGAACTTTGGCTATTGGCCACAGATCTTCGATAAGCACCGGAATTCGCAGTCCGCTTCTAAAGGTGTTGGATGTACTGAGATCTGCGTCTATATCTCGAACCTTGGAGAGCATCGAGTTGTCATTTGAAGTCCATTCACATCCACCGTGGCTGAGGTTAACCGAATTCTTTCCGGAAACGAAGACCTGGGCGTTGTTTGACAAGGTGCTCACTCACGAAACATTTGATTCAGTAACGAGAGTCAGGTTGAACTTGTGCTATTCAACGTTGCAAGCCCAACCGTGGACATTCGACGAGCAATTCTTTGCTAAGAGATGTCGTAGCTTTTGGCAGAGGTATTTCCGTTGTTAATGGGGTCAAAATCGAAGGAGATAGTGGTGGACGTCTCCGTTCTACCACTGGGTGGTGAATTGGATATGTTGGTTTTTAGCACTTGACGGATCGTATTTCGGTCAGCATAGAGAAGCAAGACATAGATTGTCAATCCATCTGACCTTGCTAAGGGTCTCTCTTGATGTCGTGCTTCGAGGCACAAACCACACGATAGGTTTCTTTAAGAACGAAACTACGATTCGAAGCGAAATTGTTGGTGCTTTCTCTATAACTCTGGATTGTACTTTTCACTGCCTGATTTCATGCCATGACGTTTTTCATAGCGACAGAGCTAATCACGATATTATCCACGATAGCCCTCTCTCTAACTGGATTATCTGCAGCTTCTTTTACAGCCACCTCGTTGTTTAATTTGTAGTACTGTTACAAAGAATCAATGAAAAAGCTTAACCATCCACTAGCGAAAGTACTCACTTTTTTATAGATGCCCAATCAGTCACAATTTCTAGTTCAGAAAATGGAACCAAGTCTCCGGAAACAATGTCTTTCATCTTCTCTTGAACTATTGAAGGAGTAAGGTCGGGAGAATCGATCCGCACGAGTATGACATCGGAGTCCTCGTTTGAAACTCCATAGCGTCGGATTGCCTCTGTGATCTAAATTTTCCAAGATCAACGTCAAATAAGAGTCAGATATGGTAAATCCCTACGTTATGTGTAGGGTTCAAGATATACAAGATCTCTGAATGGACGGTCTTCGTTCGTAGGCCTTTTGCGACTCTGCCAATATTGCTTGGTGAATGGCAGTCTCCAGGTGTAACTTGCTCGTGACCTGAGATGAAGGGTGATAAAATCGTCTCAGAGAAACGCAGAGGCACCATGAGAGAACTCGTGACAGACAAGACGAGCATTGATAAACGCAAAATTGACTGCTTCCCGCGCCTTTTCACCTAGTTCACCTTCAGTAGTTGAGGCTTCGATAATTCGTGACTTTATTGAAGAGGAATTGGACACATTTCGGAAAAGCGCAATGTGTACATTGGAGCATCTTGAGTCGAAGTGAGGGAATTGGAGGGATTCCATTGAAAGTAGATGACTTGTCCGAGACAAGTTGCGCTGATTACTGTTGGCGGAGTGTGGATTCGGCATCAGTTAGCAGTTTGCAATGGGCCTGGCTTACTTCCGACTTTCATAGCAAATCTATATACGATTCAAATACATCGCTGGCAGCCATATATTAAGCTCTCATATCGATGGCACACTCATAATTAGTGCTCAAAAGGTTTTGCACTTTCTACACCTGCACGTTCACGTCGACTGACTCCGAAATAGAACATCCATTCAACCAAACTCATCTGTCAAAGTTTACATACTCGGTACTCAACACTCATATAAGCCCGTAACCGAACCTTGAACTTGAACCATTAAAGACTGTCGCGTTATGGATTCCGAAACTGCACCTGCACCTAAAAGTGTCGTCTATCTGCCGACAACTTATCAACCAAGCTTGCCACCCCCGCAGAGTCGTATGATAACCACCGAGATGCACATACGCCTATCGTCATAGACAATGGGTCGACCAACCTCCGATGGGGGTTTGGCACGTCATCGACCCCGTATGCGGGTCCTAACGCGGTGGCCAAATACAAGGAGCGAAAGACGAACAAACCGCTGCTCTTGTTCGGAGAAGGCATTGATTCGGAGAGTGGTGCCAGAGGGCAGACGAGGACACCTTGGGAGGGGGATGTGCTGCTGAATTTCGACGCATTGGTGAGTCCAACAATGCTGCTTGGACCTTTTCTGGATGTGGGACCTGATAGGTTCACTCTCGAGACGTAGGAAAATGCACTGGACTATGCCTTCATACAACTTGGCATCGACACGCCGACTGTGGATCACCCTGTCCTCATGACTGAGCGTCTATGTAGCCCACTGCATTCTCGAGCGCGTAAGTCGCGCCGCATGCTATTCTGTTTTTTCTGAAAGCTTACCTGCGTTGCTTATGTAGTCACATCTGAACTCATGTTCGAGCTCTACTCTGTACCATCCTTGGTATACTGTGTCGATGGTCTTATGTCCTTCTATCAAAATCATCTCCCTCCTCCCAACCAGCCTTTCCAAGGCAATGGACTCGTTGTTTCATTCAACACGGCATCCACGTCAGTTATACCTATTCTCAGAGGAAAAAGGCCTCTTGAGCCATGCCAAAAGGTAATAAATCTATTTATTGTCGGTGATCACTCATTAATAGCAGAAAAGAATACCCTGGGGTGCTTCCCAATCATCCGAATACCTCCTCAAACTAATCCAACTCAAATACCCAAACTTCCCTACAAGAGTGACCACCACCCAGACCAATGTTTGTGTTCCCTGCCTCCTTCCTATTCTGCGATCACTAACACACTCTTTTATCCAGTGGATGTTGCACAACTTCTGCGAAGTAGCGACTGATTTCCCGGGTATCCTGCGCCAATTACAGGATCCATTGAAAATGCGCGAAGCAGAAGTTATCGTCCAGTTCCCATTCACCCTGCCCGTAGTCGAGGAAAAGACTGAAGAAGAACTTGCTCGCATCTCAGAGAAGCGAAAGGAACAGGGCAGAAAGCTGCAAGAGATGGCTGCCAAAACAAGAATGGAAAAGGTATAGTTAAATTTCTTAACACTCAGCCTGTCACAATTAAACGTTCGCCTCTTTGTAATTACAGCTCTTGCGCAAAGAGACCGACCTTCAGTATCTCACAAACTTGAAGGAAAGCAAAGCCAGCGAAACCAAGAAAGAGTGGATGGTGAGTCGCTGACCGTTCCATTTCCAAGCCAGGGCATATCAATGAATTGTTTTTGCAGAGCAAACTACAAGCAGAAGGGCTTGATAGCGAAAGTGCATTAGACGAGGCTATCAAAAAGCTGGACGGCGATCTCAAAAAGTCACGAAAGAAGGAAGCAGGCGAAGCGGACGACATGCCTGTGAGTTTTATCTTGCTTTCTGTTCCATCAATTCAATTAATAGCCTTTTCGTCTACAGCAAGAAGAACCCTCATTCCCTCTTATCGACGTTCCCGATTCCGAAGTATGTCAGATGCACTCCTTACGGGACATGAACTTAAATAACATGTTGGATTGCAGCTCAACGAAGAAAGCCTGAAAGAGAAGAAAAAACAAACTTCTGAAAGCCGGATTCGAAGCTCGCGCGCGCCAGGAAAGAAAAGGAACGCGAACGGGAGGAAAAAGAGCGCGAGGAGAAGAAAGAGGAAGAGGAGCGCAATATGGATTTGGGTGGATGGTCGAGAAAGATGAGACAGGAACAAGAGGTACAAATTCTAGCCAATCCTTTCCCTGCGTGCATAGACAGAACTGATGTCTTTCCTTCCAGGCTCTCATGGCAAAAATCAAAGATCGTGCTCGTAGGAAAGCGGCTTTGACTGACCGAAAGAGTGCTGCTGCTCAGGCAAGGATGAAGAATATAGCATCGTTGGCTGCGGATGATCGCGTTCCCAAGGCCAAGAAACGCAAAGGAAACGGAGGTACATAATCCACTGTTCTGTTTCAATTTTTCTGCTAACATCTCACCATGGCTTTTCACAGAGGATCTATTCGGAGCTGATGATGCTGACTGGGCCATCTATCGTAAAATCGTACGTTACACGGCTCACAAAATACTCGTCAGCGTATTCATCTAACATTCTTCCTCAAACCGTTTTAGAACACGGCAGCGCCTTCCTCCGACGAGGAAGATGACCTGGCCCAACTGCAGCTCATCGAGCAGAAGCTGCTAACGTATGATCCTACATTCACGAACAAGAACACCCATGCCTCGATAACGACCCAGCGATCAGCACTCATGTCCGCTTTTAGACCTTCATACGAAGAGGGGAATATCGAAGGTGCGTTTATCTCCCACGCATCCATTTTGTAGACATTTATGAACTGAAGGATGTTATGCTAATAATTGGTGCAGGAAACACGCGGATCCATCTGAACACTGAAAGATGGAGAGTCTGCGAAGCGTACTTCTCTCCGGGCATGGCTGGCGTAGACTCTGCGGGTCTCACAGAGGTTATCCAGAACCTCATACCTTCCTTCATCTCATCCAGATCTCGGAATGAGCCTCTGGATTATCCCGCCGACCGAGCAGAGGTGATTCAGGTGTGTGATGTGTATCCTCCTCCGTTTATCAAACACGGTCTCAACGACATAAACTGTTTCTCCAGAATGTCTTCCTTACGGGATCTGCATGCCAATTCCCCGGACTGGTAGAGCGTTTGCAATCGACGTTGAGGTCCCTCTTACCACCGGACTCTCCTGTCAACATTGTTCGCGCTGCGGACCCTGCGTTGGATGCGTGGAAAGGCATGGCTTCTTTCAGTCGGACTGAGGAGTTTGGCAGGGTGGGTGTGACAAAGCAGGAGTATGAGGAGTACGGTGGAGAACGTATCAAGAAGTGGTGGGGCGGGAATTGGAATAATGCGATCCCATCCTGGAGAGCTGGCGACGACGACGACGATAAGATGCAGGTGGACTGATTTCAATTTTTCTTTCACCTCTTGAGTTTATTACGTTACGTGTACAACACGTTTTCTTTTCCTAAGTATATTGGTGCCTCCCCTGATGAGTGTGCTGATCCCAATGTATTACAATCTGATAGAACCCTAAGTATGTTGGTAGAAAGATGGCTCGAAGAAAACGGTCCTCGATACAAGTGAATGAACAGGCTGTGGTTCAACGACCAAGAGAATGTATATGCCACATAGAGGAAAAGTGGAGGATGCGTCATTGTACAAGTGAAAGAAGGGTGGGTAAGTACTATAATGGCGGAACGTTACAAGCGTAGACACTCTGATATACATATCCATCCACAAACGCTCGTATTGCGGCTGGTAACATATTTTCCAAGAAGAAAAGAAAGGATGATACAACGACAACAGCGACAGCATCAAGAGGTGTGATAGTGGAGGTGCCCAGACCCAGACCATCTGAAGTGTTCATGAACAGCAGCCCTGTGTCGACTGCGCCGCAGGTTGGTTAACCTTGAGTGAGTCCGTTGGTGGCGCTGCGCTGTCTGCCTGTGAGTCAATCAGGCGGGTCTTGATGTCTCTGTTGTTATATGCAATTGTGTTAGCTAAGGGGGCAAGGAATACAAGGACGAAGAAGCGGCGGCAGACCTTGCTAGTGTGAAGAAAGCTTCTTCGACCCCTTCGTTCACTTTCGCAGACGTCTCCATGAACTTGATTCCTAACTCATTAGCAAGCTCGAGACCTTGTTCTTCGGTGACTGCTCTCTTGTCTGTCCAATCTGACTTGTTTCCGATAAGGATCTTGTTCACGCCTTCGGAAGCATGCTGTTCGATATTCGAGTGCCATGTTCGGATATCTGGTAACCGGGAAAGTGGCGCCAGTCAACCTAGAAGCACGGCTGCGTGGAGGTGAAATGAACTTACTGTTGAAGGAACGTTCATCTGTGACGTCGTACACCAACAAGATACCCATTGCTCCGCGGTAGTACGCAGTCGTGATGGTCCTGAAGCGCTCCTGTCCAGCTGTATCCCACTAGAGCAATAAGTTCAGTACGCTGAGCCATGAGTAGTAGCTTGATAAGACGAACTATCTGCAGCTTAATACGTTTCCCATCGAGTTCAATTGTGCGGATCTTGAAGTCGATGCCGATGGTGGTAATGAAGGAGGGGGTCCAGGCGTCGTCACAGAAACGCAGCAAAGGCATGACTTGCCAACACCTAGGCAGACATCCAAGATAAGCACATGCTGCAGGATAAGCCAATAAATCGACAAACCAGAGTCTCCAATGAGCAAAAGCTGTATTAATTAAGGTGGATGATGTTTGTCAGAAATGCCGCAGCAATATTGTGGTGCTTCACTGGCTGACCTTGATCAGGAAGTCATAGTGCGGGGAGGCATGATAAGCGAGGATAAAGTATCTGATGGTAGATGTTGTCGAGCGAACCCAAAGAGACGACAAGGAGGACTGAAGATGGAGGATATGAGGGTTTGTAGTACAAGCTTAGAAGCTAGTTCGCTACCGCCAACACATAAGGACACGTGATCCCTCCATATCCGACTTGGTCGAAGTCACAAATTTCATAACAACGTGCATCCGACCATCGACCACGACCCACATAAATGTATTATACAGCTCTGCGTCCTTTTTCGCTATATATGTGCTCTTTTTTGCCATATTCCTCGTAATGCTTATAGTGCTGACGGGTTTTCAAATATCAGACAGTATGTATGGCGTCTGAAACTTGAGTCAAGCAGCAGCATAAGCTGGAACACCCCTGCGCCGCATACATTCGTCCCCATTCCGGGGATCTGGACTCAAACTCCAACTTCGGTCACCAGGTTATCTGTGTATTCCGCAGGATCTTCTTGGAGTGTGATTAATCAACCCATGCCTCTAGGACTATCGTCACATCAGTTGGTGTAATGAAACATTGCGGTCGGTCATTACTCTTAGCTTTTCACCGGCACACAGACAGAATGATGCGATCGCACCTCAAGCCGTATTTATATTAATTGTATTGTTGGTCACAGGATGACATCCTTCTATAGATTAAGGTTCTTATCCGTGCGTTTCCCACATTGACCTCCGCATCGAGGACTCGACCCTTTAAAGAAAAACGATCCTACGACTCACCGCCTCTATACTCATCTTCTTACTGCCTGAATCAGGTTTATGAACTTAAGAAACAGTACCCAACTCCCAAAGCACTATCCGGTTCAACGCAACTGTAAAAATGCTTTCAAGCTTATCGTAGGAAAGAATAGGCGCCCATGTACCACGAACATGTGATGGCTCGTTTGGCCGCAGCTGCTTCTTCTGGCTTCCACGGACAGCCTATAAAAAGCATCAGCTCCAAAAACGTTCCTCCATCACGACTTTCTCTACTGTCATGAGTACATTTCACAAAATTACCTACCGAGCAGGATTATTTGATCCCGCAAATCTTATAACACAGCAAAAAATCGACGAAGCACTGTACGAGTTCATCGCAGTCGTCAATGAAGCAAACTACAGTCAAGTCCTCGAAGATTTACTTGACAAAAGCCACATCGTTGAGTTGATCATATCAGGTAAATTCTCTTTGCATTTCCTTCAATCCAAAATTGATGTTTGTCGATTAGGAATAAGTGACGAAATCCCTCTCCAAGAATGGATCTTAGAAGGCTTTCCGTCCTCCGCCCAGTCTTTTGAAACTACGTTTGCTTGGAAGCTATTGTCGAAACTATCCGAATTTTTCCTGTTCCATTCATCTGTAGACCCTGTCTTGCGCAAGCACCACCAAACCGTGAAACTTGCTCCAGAGATCTTGCAGGCTCTTTTTGCCATGGCCGTCTTGGGAACGCACGTCCGGCTGGCTCCGACAATTCCAAGGTATCCAAGAAATCCAAAACGAAAAGTAGCCAGAAGGAAATGAAGCAAGCTAACAGAACCGCGCGCCGTTCCGTATCGAATGAAACCCCATTCATCTTCACCAACATCCCGATCCCACAAACTTCTTCGGACGCCATATCTTCTATCTCAATTTTCTTGGAAAGTTTGAAAGAAATTCTCAAGGTGTGTAGCACCTGTCTCGGAATGATTTCACGCACTGACAGACACATAGTTTTATTTAATCGAGATGCGAACAGAACATTTTTGTACCATCATCAAGGAGTCTTTCATTCCCCAAGAGCGTCCGATGGAACTATACATCAATACTGCAGCGATTGAAATTGTCGATGAATCTCCTCCAGCAGCTCCAACCACGGCAACAACGTGACAGCGATCGCATTCCCCATGATACAGTCCCATGGAAACCGTGCGTCGTTCTCATCCGCAACGGACGCTCTTTCTAATCCTTTGCAGAGCACTTTATTTTGATAGCCCGGAAGGGTTTGGAAAGTGGAGCATCCTCATTTCTTCAAGTGCGGATCGAGACCTCAGGCAACACCGCCGCAAGGCCAAGGCATCTTTTGATATTATCGTCAAGAAAATCAAGTACGGTATCATCAACTCACGTCATCATTGTCTCATTCTAATTCTACTATGTTGAATCTTCCCAGGGAGCTTTCGAACGCCATTTTTCATTTGACAATCAGAAAAGATTGAATGGCCCTGGAACAGAAGTGCCCATATACGAGGCAAAACTGAGCGGTGATTTGCGGCTGGTCGTGCGTTACAAATTCAATTAAAGCATTTACATATGCTGATAATAGCGTCACAGTACCAAGTCGACTGTGTTCCAGGCTACGACATTGAGGCAGCTTTACACTAGTGAAATATGCGAACCTCTTTACTAAAGCTGATTATCAGACCGAAACCCAAGGTCGTCAACACACCACTAATTCATAATTTCACTAACGCTTTTCAACCAGTTCTCCGAGTATATGGAATATACACACATGCGCACATGGACAGCCGTTTATGGGACACCGTCTCTGCTCATCGTAGCAAGCGGGGAGGGGAATATAGGAGCAGGTGACATATGGCTTCCCTGAATCCTCTTTCACTTCCACTGAGCAGCCTCGCAGATGTCTGCAACGTAAGAGGCAAGGCGGTGATGTCTTTCTGCCCATCTGTTTCTCTTCCCTGGAAGAAGTCGAAGAAGAATCTTTACGCGTCATTCCTGACTTACCTCCGGATGATAATAATCAAGTATGTGTATTTCATGTTCCTTTATATTCTTCAATGCCGCTATGTTTACACTCGAATAATTATAAAATAGCTGCACAAGATTCTGACGTACGCATTCATTAAATTCTCTTTCAACTTTCGTAGTTTCTGAACCAGCGATGTGGTTTAGG
>JAJIRX010000574.1:0-97804 GCA_023853785.1 Psilocybe azurescens
AATGGGGTCAAAATCGAAGGAGATAGTGGTGGACGTCTCCGTTCTACCACTGGGTGGTGAATTGGATATGTTGGTTTTTAGCACTTGACGGATCGTATTTCGGTCAGCATAGAGAAGCAAGACATAGATTGTCAATCCATCTGACCTTGCTAAGGGTCTCTCTTGATGTCGTGCTTCGAGGCACAAACCACACGATAGGTTTCTTTAAGAACGAAACTACGATTCGAAGCGAAATTGTTGGTGCTTTCTCTATAACTCTGGATTGTACTTTTCACTGCCTGATTTCATGCCATGACGTTTTTCATAGCGACAGAGCTAATCACGATATTATCCACGATAGCCCTCTCTCTAACTGGATTATCTGCAGCTTCTTTTACAGCCACCTCGTTGTTTAATTTGTAGTACTGTTACAAAGAATCAATGAAAAAGTTTAACCATCCACTAGCGAAAGTACTCACTTTTTTATAGATGCCCAATCAGTCACAATTTCTAGTTCAGAAAATGGAACCAAGTCTCCGGAAACAATGTCTTTCATCTCTCTTGAACTATTGAAGGAGTAAGGTCGGGAGAATCGATCCGCACAAGTATGACATCGGAGTCCTCGTTTGAAACTCCATAGCGTCGGATTGCCTCTGTGATCTAAATTTTCCAAGATCAACGTCAAATAAGAGTCAGATATGTGAAATCCCTACGTTATGTGTAGGGTTCAAGATATACAAGATCTCTGAATGGACGGTCTTCGTTCGTAGGTCCTTTTTGCGACTCTGCCAATATTGCTTGTGTGAATGGCAAAAGGTGTAACTTGCTCGTGACCTGAGATGAAGGGTGATAAAATCGTCTCAGAGAAACGCAGAGGCACCATGAGAGAACTCGTGACAGACAAGACGAGCATTGATAAACGCAAAATTGACTGCTTCCCGCGCCTTTTCACCTAGTTCACCCTCAGTAGTTGAGGCTTCGATAATTCGTGACTTTATTGAGAGGAATTGGACACATTTCGGAAAAGCGCAATATGTACATTGGAGCATCTTGAGTCGAAGTGAGGGAATTGGAGGGATTCCATCGAAAGTAGATGACTTGTCCGAGACAAGTTGCGCTGATTACTGTTGGCGGAGTGTGGATTCGGCATCAGTTAGCAGTTTGCAATGGGCCTGGCTTACTTCCGACTTTCATAGCAAATCTATATACGATTCAAATACATCGCTGGCAGCCATATATTAAGCTCTCATATCGATGGCACACTCATAATTAGTGCTCAAAAGGTTTTGCACTTTCTACACCTGCACGTTCACGTCGACTGACTCCGAAATAGAACATCCATTCAACCAAACTCATCTGTCAAAGTTTACATACTCGGTACTCAACACTCATATAAGCCCGTAACCGAACCTTGAACTTGAACCATTAAAGACTGTCGCGTTATGGATTCCGAAACTGCACCTGCACCTAAAAGTATCGTCTATCTGCCGACAACTTATCAACCAAGCTTGCCACCCCCGCAGAGTCGTATGATAACCACCGAGATGCACATACGCCTATCGTCATAGACAATGGGTCGACCAACCTCCGATGGGGGTTTGGCACGTCATCGACCCGTATGCAGGTCCTAACGCGGTGGCCAAATACAAGGAGCGAAAGACGAACAAACCGCTGCTCTTATTCGGAGAAGGCATTGATTCGGAGAGTGGTGCCAGAGGGCAGACGAGGACACCTTGGGAGGGATGTGCTGCTGAATTTCGACGCATTGGTGAGTCCAACAATGCTGCTTGGACCTTTTCTGGATGTGGGACCTGATAGGTTCACTCTCGAGACGTAGGAAAATGCACTGGACTATGCCTTCATACAACTTGGCATCGACACGCCGACTGTGGATCACCCTGTCCTCATGACTGAGCGTCTATGTAGCCCACTGCATTCTCGAGCGCGTAAGTCGCGCCGCATGCTATTCTGTTTTTTCTGAAAGCTTACCTGCGTTGCTTATGTAGTCACATCTGAACTCATGTTCGAGCTCTACTCTGTACCATCCTTGGCATACTGTGTCGATGGTCTTATGTCCTTCTATCAAAATCATCTCCCTCCTCCCAACCAACCTTTCCAAGGCAATGGACTCGTTGTTTCATTCAACACGGCATCCACGTCAGTTATACCTATTCTCAGAGGAAAAGGCCTCTTGAGCCATGCCAAAAGGTAATAAATCTATTTATTGTCAGTGATCACTCATTAATAGCAGAAAAGAATACCCTGGGGTGCTTCCCAATCATCCGAATACCTCCTCAAACTAATCCAACCTCAAATACCCAAACTTCCCTACAAGAGTGACCACCACCCAGACCAATGTTTGTGTTCCCTGTCTCCTTCCTATTCTGCGATCACTAACACACTCTTATCCAGTGGATGTTGCACAACTTCTGCGAAGTAGCGACTGATTTCCCGGTATCCTGCGTCAATTACAGGATCCATTGAAAATGCGCGAAGCAGAAGTTGTCGTCCAGTTCCCATTCACCCTGCCCGTAGTCGAGGAAAAGACTGAAGAAGAACTTGCTCGCATCTCAGAGAAGCGAAAGGAACAGGGCAGAAAGCTGCAAGAGATGGCTGCCAAAACAAGAATGGAAAAGGTATAGTTAAATTTCTTAACACTCAGCCTGTCACAATTCAACGTTCGCCTCTTTGCAATTACAGCTCTTGCGCAAAGAGACCGACCTTCAGTATCTCACAAACTTGAAGGAAAGCAAAGCCAGCGAAACCAAGAAAGAGTGGATGGTGAGTCGCTGACCGTTCCATTTCCAAGCCAGGGCATATCAATGAATTGTTTTTGCAGAGCAAACTACAAGCAGAAGGGCTTGATAGCGAAAGTGCATTAGACGAGGCTATCAAAAAGCTGGACGGCGATCTCAAAAAGTCACGAAAGAAGGAAGCAGGCGAAGCGGACGACATGCCTGTGAGTTTTATCTTGCTTTCAGTTCCATCGATTCAATTAATAGCCTTTTCGTCTACAGCAAGAAGAACCCTCATTCCCTCTTATCGACGTTCCCGATTCCGAAGTATGTTAGATGCACTCCTTGCGGGACATGAACTTAAATAACATGTTGGATTGCAGCTCAACGAAGAAAGCCTGAAAGAGAAGAAAAACAAAAACTTCTGAAAGCCGGATTCGAAGCTCGCGCGCGCGCCAGGAAAGAAAAGGAACGCGAACGGGAGGAAAAAGAGCGCGAGGAGAAGAAAGAGGAAGAGGGAGCGCAATATGGATTTGGGTGGATGGTCGAGAAAGATGAGACAGGAACAAGAGGTATAAATTCTAGCCAATCCTTTCCCTGCGTGCATAGATAGAACTGATGTCTTTCCTTCCAGGCTCTTATGGCAAAAATCAAAGATCGTGCTCGTAGGAAAGCGGCTTTGACTGACCGAAAGAGTGCTGCTGCTCAGGCAAGGATGAAGAATATAGCATCGTTGGCTGCGGATGATCGCGTTCCCAAGGCCGAAGAAACGCAAAGGAAACGGAGGTACATAATCCACTGCTCTGTTTCAATTTTTTCTGCTAACATCTCACCATGGCTTTCACAGAGGGATCTATTCGGAGCTGATGATGCTGACTGGGCCATCTATCGTAAAATCGTACGTTACACGGCTCACAAAATACTCGTCAGCGTATTCATCTAACATTCTTCCTCAAATCGTTTTAGAACACGGCAGCGCCTTCCTCCGACGAGGAAGATGACCTGGCTCAACTGCAGCTCATCGAGCAGAAGCTGCTAACGTATGATCCTACATTCACGAACAAGAACACCCATGCCTCGATAACGACCCAGCGATCAGCACTCATGTCCGCTTTTAGACCTTCATACGAAGAGGGGAATATCGAAGGTGCGTTTGTCTCCTACGCATCCATTTTTGTAGACATTTATGAACTGAAGGATGTTATGCTAATAATTGGTGCAGGAAACACGCGGATCCATCTGAACACTGAAAGATGGAGAGTCTGCGAAGCGTACTTCTCTCCGGGCATGGCTGGCGTAGACTCTGCGGGTCTCACAGAGGTCATTCAGAACCTCATACCTTCCTTCATCTCATCCAGATCTCGGAATGAGCCTCTGGATTATCCCGCCGACCGAGCAGAGGTGATTCAGGTGTGTGATGTGTATCCTCCTCCGTTTATCAAACACGGTCTCAACGACATAAACTGTTTCTCCAGAATGTCTTCCTTACGGGATCTGCATGCCAATTCCCCGGACTGGTAGAGCGTTTGCAATCGACGTTGAGGTCCCTCTTACCACCGGACTCTCCTGTCAACATTGTTCGCGCTGCGGACCCTGCGTTGGATGCGTGGAAAGGCATGGCTTCTTTCAGTCGGACTGAGGAGTTTGGCAGGGTGGGTGTGACAAAGCAGGAGTATGAGGAGTACGGTGGAGAACGTATCAAGAAGTGGTGGGGCGGGAATTGGAATAATGCAATCCCATCCTCGGGAGCTGGCGACGACGACGACGATAAGATGCAGGTGGACTGATTTCAATTTTTCTTTCACCTCTTGAGTTTGTTACGTTACGTGTACGACACTTTTCTTTTCCTAAGTATATTGATGCCTCCCCTGATGAGTGTGCTGATCCCAATGTATTACAATCTGATAGAACCCTAAGTATGTTGGTAGAAAGATGGCTCGAAGAAAACGGTCCTCGATACAAGTGAATGAACAGGCTGTGGTTCAACGACAAAGAGAATGTATATGCCACATGGAGGAAAAACTGGAGGATGCGTCATTGTACAAGTGAAAGAAGGGTGGGTAAGTACTATAATGGCGGAACGTTACAAGCGTAGACACTCTGATATACATATCCATCCACAAACGCTCGTATTGCGGCTGGTAACATATTTTCCAAGAAGAAAAGAAAGGATGATACAACGACAACAGCGACAGCATCAAGAGGTGTGATAGTGGAGGTGCCCAGACCCGGACCATCTGAAGTGTTCATGAACAGCAGCCCTGTGTCGACTGCGCCGCAGGTTGGTTGACCTTGAGTGAGTCCGTTGGTGGCGCTGCGCTGTCTGCCTGTGAGTCAATCAGGCGGGTCTTGATGTCTCTGTTGTTATATGCAATTGTGTTAGCTAAGGGGGCAAGGAATACAAGGACGAAGAAGCGGCGGCAGACCTTGCTAGTGTGAAGAAAGCTTCTTCGACGCCTTCGTTCACTTTCGCAGACGTCTCCATGAACTTGATTCCTAACTCATTAGCAAGCTCGAGACCTTGTTCTTCGGTGACTGCTCTCTTGTCTGTCCAATCTGACTTGTTTCCGATAAGGATCTTGTTCACGCCTTCGGAAGCATGCTGTTCGATGTTCGAGTGCCATGTTCGGATATCTGGTAACCGGGAAAGTGGCGCCAGTCAACCTAGAAGCACGGCTGCGTGGAGGTGAAATGAACTTACTGTTGAAGGAACGCTCATCTGTGACGTCGTACACCAACAAGATACCCATTGCTCCGCGGTAGTACGCAGTCGTGATGGTCCTGAAGCGCTCCTGTCCAGCTGTATCCCACTAGAGCAATAAGTTCAGTACGCTGAGCCATGAGTAGTAGCTTGATAAGACGAACTATCTGCAGCTTAATACGTTTCCCATCGAGTTCAATTGTGCGGATCTTGAAGTCGATGCCGATGGTGGTAATGAAGGAGGGGGTCCAGGCGTCGTCACAGAAACGCAGCAAAGGCATGACTTGCCAACACCTAGGCAGACATCCAAGATAAGCACATGCTGCAGGATAAGCCAATAAAATCGACAAACCAGAGTCTCCAATGAGCAAAAGCTGTATTAATTAAGGTGGATGATGTTTGTCAGAAATGCCGCAGCAATATTGTGGTGCTTCACTGGCTGACCTTGATCAGGAAGTCATAGTGCGGGGAGGCATGATAAGCGAGGATAAAGTATCTGATGGTAGATGTTGTCGAGCGAACCCAAACAGACGACAAGGAGGACTGAAGATGGAGGATATGAGGGTTTGTAGTACAAGCTTAGAAGCTAGTTCGCTACCGCCAACACATAAGGACACGTGATCCCTCCATATCCGACTTGGTCGAAGTCACAAATTTCATAACAACGTGCCATCCGACCATCGACCACGACCCACATAAATGTATTATACAGCTCTGCGTCCTTTTTCGCTATATCTGTGCTCTTTTTGCCATATTCCTCGTAATGCTTATAGTGCTGACGGGTTTTCAAATATCAGACAGTATGTATGGCATCTGAAACTTGAGTCAAGCAGCAGCATAAGCTGGAACACCCCTGCGCCGCATACATTCGTCCCCATTCCGGGGATCTGGACTCAAACTCCAACTTCCGTCACCAGGTTATCTGTGTATTCCGCAGGATCTTCTTGGAGTGTGATTAATCAACTCATGCCTCTGGGACTACCGTCACATCAGTTGGTGTAATGAAACATTGCGGTCGGTCATTACTTTTAGCTTTTCACCGGCACACAGATAGAATGATGCCATCGCACCTCAAGCCGTATTCATATTAATTGTATTGTTGGTCACAGGATGTCGTCCTTCTATAGATTAAGGTTCTTAACCGTGCGTTTCCCACATTGACCTCCGTATCGAGGACTCGACCCTTTAAAGAAAAACGATCCTACGACCCATAACACTATACTCATCTTCTTACTGCCTGAATCAGGTTTATGAACTTAAGAAACAGTATCCAACTCTCAAAAGCACTATCCGGTTCAACGCAACTGTAAAAATGCTTTCAAGCTTATCGTAGGAAAGAATAGGCGCCCACATACCACGAACATGTGATGGCCTCGTTTGGCCGCAGCTGCTTCTTCTGGCTTCCACGGACAGCCTATAAAAGCCTCAGCTCCAAAAACGTTCCCCCATCACGACTTTCTCTACTGTCATGAGCACATTTCACAAATTTACCTACCGAGCAGGGTTATTTGATCCCGCAAACCTTATAACAGCGCAAAAAATCGACGAAGCACTGTACGAGTTCATCGCAGTCGTCAATGAAACGAACTACAGCCAAGTCCTCGAAGATTTACTTGACAAAAGCCACATCGTTGAGTTGATCATATCAGGTAAATTCTCTTTGCATTTCCTTCAATCCAAAATTGATGTTTGTCGATTAGGAATAAGTGACGAAATCCCTCTCCAAGAATGGATCTTAGAAGGCTTTCCGTCCTCCGCCCAGTCTTTTGAAACTACGTTTGCTTGGAAGCTATTGTCGAAACTATCCGAATTTTTCCTGTTCCATTCATCTGTAGACCCTGTCTTGCGCAAGCACCACCAAACCGTGAAACTTGCTCCAGAGATCTTGCAGGCTCTTTTTGCCATGACCGTCTTGGGAAACGCACGTCCGGCTGGCTCCGACAATTCCAAGGTATCCAAGAAATCCAAAACAAAAAGTAGCCAGAAGGAAATGAAGCAAGCTAACAGAACCGCGCGCCGTTCCGTATCGAATGAAACCCCATTCATCTTCACCAACATCCCGATCCCACAAACTTCCTCGGACGCCATATCTTCTATCTCAATTTTCTTGGAAAGTTTGAAAGAAATTCTCAAGGTGTGTAGCACCTGTCTCGAATGCTTTCACGCACTGACAGACACATAGTTTTATTTAATCGAGATGCGAACAGAACATTTTTGTACCATCATCAAGGAGTCTTTCATTCCCCAAGAGCGTCCGATGGAACTGTACATCAATACTGCAGCGGTTGAAATTGTCGATGAATCTCCTCCAGCAGCTCCAACCACGGCAACAACGACAGCGATTGCATTCCCCATGATACAGCCCATGAAGTCGTGCGTCGTTCTCATCCGCAACGGACGCTCTTTCTAATCCCTTTGCAGAGCACTTTATTTTGATAGCCCGGAAGGGTTTGGAAAGTGGAGCATCCTCATTTCTTCAAGTGCGGATCGAGACCTCAGGCAACACCGCCGCAAGGCCAAGGCATCTTTTGATATTATCGTCAAGAAAATCAAGTACAGTATCATCAACTCACGCCATCATTGTCTCATTCTAATTCTACTATGTTGAATTTTCTCAGGGAGCTTTCGAACGGCCATTTTTCATTTGACAATCAGAAAAGATTGAATGGCCCTGGAACAGAAGTGCCCATATACGAGGCAAAACTGAGCGGTGATTTGCGGCTGGTCGTGCGTTACAAATTTAATTAAAGCATTTATATATGCTGATAATAGCATCACAGTACCAAGTCGACTGTGTTCCAGGCTACGACATTGAGGCAGCTTTACACTAGTGTGAAATATACGAACCTCTTTACTAAAGCTGATTATCAGACCGAAACTCAAGGTCGTCAATCACACCACTAATTCATAATTTCACTAACGCTTTTCAACCAGTTCTCCGAGTATATGGAATATATACACATGCGCACATGGACAGCCGTTTATGGGACACCGTCTCTGCTCATCGTAGCAAGCGGGGAGGGGAATATAGGAGCAGGTGATATATAGCTTTCCCTGATTCCTCTTTCACTTCCACTGAGCGCCCTCGCAGATGTCTGCAACGTAAGAGGCAAGGCGGCGATGTCTTTCTGCCCATCTGTTTCTCTTCCCTGGAAGAAGTCGAAGAAGAATCTTTACGCGTCATTCCTGACTTACCTCCAGATGATAATAATCAAGTATGTGTATTTCATCTTCCTTTATATTCTTCAATGCCGCTATGTTTACACTCGAATAATTATAAAATAGCTGCACAAGATTCTGACGTACGCATTCATTAAATTCTCTTTCAACTTTCGTAGTTTCTGAACCAGCGATGTGGTTTAGGTTGGAGAAATATGTGACGTTGTCGAAGGTTAGTTTTTGGTATTATTAAAATTATCATTTTTTCTAATAGAACGGACAACCACAGGAGCTGCTTGACAGTAATACAGTTTCTGATTTACCCTCTATTCGACTAAGACTGAAGTGATGTTTAGGCATTGAAGACAACCGGGATGTTACGTTCCCTTTTGAAGTCTCGTAAGTCGTCACTTCGAAAGCCTAACTAAAATAGGTTGTTTATATTTCGTCTTGTAGGAAATACGAAAGGAAGATTATCGAGCATCCATTATCGTGCTACGTGCTGGGTCGAAGTGGAACTGGGTACAATGCCTTTCTAAATGATATACGGTTAAGGCTGATCGTCCATTTTTTCTTCAATGAAACAGCAAAACAACAACCATGCTACACAAGATGTATCGCGTCCAAAAACAGTACCAAATGAATAGTGAGCACAGTGCGAAACCGAGACAGGTCTTCGTTACACAATCCCGGGTCCTCGCAGCGAAAGTGGAGGACCTTTTCGCCTCATACTTGGAATCCCTCGCCACTTCATCCCATAACGATACGAAGCACAGACCAACAGGTCGCGACAACGCCGAGACGGATGAAGACGACAGCATAGAGTGGAAGAATGACCTTCCGCAACGTTTCAGCGAACTTGAAGACAAGGACTTCCCGTTGTTCCTAACAGTCGACCGTGTATGTTGTCCATCTATTCTTTTTGGCGATAGTTTACTGAGTGATACGTGAAGCTTTATGCATTGATCGAAGCCGACATCAAGTTCTCCGAAAGAGATACCGGGTCTCATCCCAACTATTTTGAAATAAGATTGCCGACAGGCCAACCTTCCATAGCAGCGAACGGAAAGCTCGTCACGTATGATCGATTCCTCGGAGAATATTGGCCTCATTTGACCCAGTCGTTGAAGAAAAACTTCAGTAAGCTTTTACCACATGAATGGTTCACTAGTAGCTTCTCTGAGTTTGGCAACAACTTCCAGATCCGTCCTTAGTTTTTAGCGAAATCATGGGTGTTATACAAGGCTCTGAGGGGACAGTCACATCCCCCAATGGATGCCTCGATCGAAGAGCCTATGAAGAGCTTTCTGCAAGAACGCAACCTACCTTTGCAGAACATCGTTCTGCTATTTACGGGCTTTTGAGTCTTATCGTAAACTTAAAAGCGAAAGGCGAGATTACGACGCACCAGACAGGTGAACATTAGTTTGAAGAGGAGAATGAAATTTATGATGCCAATTCTTTGTAATTAGAACGCACGATATACTCCGCGCCATCACTAAACGTCGAGGCATTCTGGGCCAAACATTTGATTTCCTGTATGTTTATGCAAGTTCTGTGCCTTTCCAATTGATTAAACTTGTTTTTTCAGTTACATTGATGAAACCCAGGACAACCTGCTTGTTGATTCTTTAGGTGGGCGGTATTCATTCAATTGAAATATGTTTTTATATTCATGATTGCGGTTTAAGTGCTGCGACTGCTCTGTCGAAACACTAATGGATTGTTTTGGGCGGGTGATACTGCCCAGACTATTTCCGCAGGCAGTTCGTTTCGGTTTGACGATTTGACTGCATTCTTGTTCCAGTTTGAAGTGGGTTCTTGAAGCCTTTAGCTAGCACTTACTATTCAAGAAGACTGACTCCTCTCTGTAGGAGCAAAGGCGTCTTCGGGATGCATTGCCTCGTTCAGAAAAGCTCAAGAAATCAAACAAACCAAAGAAGTTTCACCTCACAGTCAACTACAGATCGCATTCTGGAATTGTCAATTGTGCCCATTCCGTGATCGAGTTAATCTCAAAGTATTGGCCATACAGCATCGACCTTCTACCTCGAGAAAGAGGCAATACCGACGGCGTGAAACCGATTTTTTATCAAGACATTTACCCAGGCTTTATCAACGAGGTACGTCGCACCCTCAGCACTGCTGACATCTATCGATGCCAACGCATTGTCGGGACAGGGCCATTTTTGTCCAAAAGCAGGGGCAGGTACGCGATTTAGTCCTTGACCCTCGTGTTATCTATCATTTCTCATGAGTACGAACAGCGTCGAAAAGATCGAACTGGGAGCTGATCAATGTAGGGTTTCGTAAATTTATCACGGTTTACAGAAATAAATTTCTTTTGATTAGGCATCCTTGTTCGCGATGACGCTGCAAAGCAACGACTGGAAGACGAAATTGGCAAGATAGGGATCATCATGTAAGTTTTTCGCACCATGCTCAACGTTACCATTTCACGCTAATGTCTTGTTCAAGCACTTTATACGACAGCAAAGGCCTAGAGTTCAACGACGTAGGATGACAGTCACTTCAAAGCCTCTCACTGATTATCTAATTCGTCCTTCTATTGATAGGTTTTCTTATATAACTTCTTCCATGATTCTGGAGTTGATGTCTCTCAATGGAGGGTGGTTCTAAATAACATCTCGATCGATGATTTGTTCCACCCAACATCTCAATCAGCTCCTAGATTTGATCCGACTCGTCATGCTGCAATTTGCTCTGAGGTATTCATTTTTATCACCACAAGAAGTATTTTATTTATTTCTTCTGTCCAGCTCAAATTTCTATATGTGGCTATCACACGTGCACGAAACAATTTACGAATAGCGGACGAATCCTTAAAGGGAGAGCCGATGAGGGTGGGCCCATACTACTTGATCTATATAACTGACATTTACATACAACTTACCTAGGCGCTGTGGACAAACCGCGATCAAATTCGGAACTGTCACCCAAGTGACGACCTTTCTGACTTTGCCATACCCTCCAGCAAAGACGAATGGGCGAAGAGAGCCCTCGATCTATCTCGCAATCAAAAGCATGCCCTCGCCAGGGATAGCTACGAGAAAGCGGAGAGGCCCCAAGAAGCCGCTTTGGAAAATGCTCGGTATCTACAGCAACTTGCTGTAAGAACTCCGTTTGACTCCAGGAATCGCAAACGCGACGCCGCTTTCAAATCTGCCGCCAAAGCATTTTTGTCTTGCGCCCAAAATTCCCTGAGAATGAACACCAAGAGAAGCTGCTACCGATCTTCTGCAGAGTGCTTCGAGCAAGCTGGCGACGACCTGTCAGCTGCTGGAACCTATCGACTGGCAGAAGATTTCACGAAAGCGTCCCGCCTCTTCCGAAAACTAGGAAAATTTGACGATGTGTATTCCATCATAATGAACCATGGCGAGAAGATTGAAGATATGGAATCTATCCGAGATGTTGTCCGGCTCTACTACGTTAACCAGAAGGAATTCAGGTAAGTTAGACGACAAAACATATATATATATTATCTTCAAGTTGTCACTAATATCTGTTCCTTCCATCGACAGCAAGGCCCACCAATTATTTGAAACCATCGACGAAGAAATCGAGTACCTCGAGGACCGAAATCTAGACATGGCTCAAGTGGATTTGCTCCTCATTCACGGTAGAAAGGCTGAGGCGGCAAATCTTCACCTATCTGAGGGACGGGTTTTGGAAGCTGTTGACTTGTTCATTGAAGATGGCATGTATAACACTACTTCCTTACAACGGGCAGTGGTCTGTATTCTTCAGGGCTTATGGCAGAAGATGTTTGTTGGGGCCGTAGGTGCGGCAAGTACCGAAGTCACGGACTACCTAATCCGCTTTGATGTCCTTGAAAAGGGTGCCATGACGCCCATGGATTTACTGGAGGTGTGTGTAAGACCTTCCTTACAGTCATCAAGGACTATTCACAGTGCCTCTTATCAGTTTGAAATGTTCCAGGCAATCATTTCAGGAGAGATAAACAAACTTGGACTGCTTTCGGAATCCTTTCTCGGCGCTGGAAATACCGACGCTGCCTTTTTATGTCTTGACCATTACTTCGCGCAAATCCCATCTCTCGATGCCATGGATATTGTGGAGATGGCAACATCTTTGCGATTATTCTTCAAGTACATACAGATGCTTCATCGTTTAACCCTCTTTGTGGACCCCAGTGCCGATTTGCGGGTGTTGAAACTTTTGGGATCACCAAGTCTGAAAACGAGTTCTTCGTCCCCCGTAGCAGTCCTCTTTATCGTTTTGCATCCCAGCCGGCGGGTCCCAGTGGAATTATATGCGATCCCATTCACCTTTCGAAGGATAATTTCGTCTCGGTCTATCAGGAATGTCTCAAGGAACGCCTCATGGATCGCGTAACGAGAGAAAACGATATATGTCGCAGATCACCTGCCCTTTATCCGCATCCTCGCGTTGCACAGTCCAATGGAGAATTCACTGCCTTTACGTCTAGCGGTGCACAAATATCACTGAATGATAAGTGGTATCGAAACTGGCTCAGTGTCCATTTGCTGCAGATGTCCATCTACGATAGCATATCGCGCATCCAATTCCCTGCACAAATGAAATCTGAGAGAAGGCAAGTTCTTGCTCGTAATGAAAAAGTTCCATTTCTTATTTCTTTCATAGATTCTGGATCAAGAAGCTGCATGAAGTCTTGAACCCTCTTCATTGTTCACTAGGTTCGCCCTATCATATTGACTGTGATATGGTTGACATCAGTAAAGCACTTGCTGTCGTCGTTGACTGGGCACGTGCGATATCCTTCAATCTTAATCTCGATTGTTGGCCAGATTCATCCTTCTTGACATCTGTGATGCAAACCGCCGATCTTGCATTCATCTTTGACAAGAAGGAAGCATCAGTATACATGTATCGCTCAAGTTTTGTCACCTCATCGCTCACACCTTCGATCTTCAGAAGAAACGGTCAACACCTTCTGCAGGAGTTACTGGTGTCACTCAATGGAAAAGGCTCGTCTAGCCTCGTCATGGGCATTCTTTTCATATGGTCGGTTTATTTCACCTGCGCTTTTTTTACCAAATTGTTTATTCTTATTACTGTTAGCCACGTGATGGAAAAAGCCATTCAAATTGACATCAATGTCTTCTTAAGTTTTATCGAGAAAATTTGCACTTTGCTTGTTGTTTACAATCGATTCCAGTGGCGCGGAGATTTACACAAGGTCATTCTTCCCCGCGGTTGGATCAACTGCGCTCTCCAGCATTTTGACCCTATTGAAGCTTCCAAACAAGACATTGCGCACCGATATTGGTTGCTGCTGAAGCCCCTCCATGCAATCGTAGCAGGGCTCTATTTTCATAGTGCCGGTAAGTTTATAATCTATCCAAAGCAAACGCTATTCGTTGTGACTTTTGGATGGAAGATCATTTGATGTTCGGCAACGACATGCGCAGTGCTTCTTCCCAGGGATATGCAATTCGAGGTATATATATCTCTCGGATGTACGTGTGCTTTTCAAATTCAAAGGGGTTCGTACGTTAATCTATAATTCTAAACACTAGATGTCGAGTTTTGGGCCTTCGTAAGTGATTTTATTTCCTTCCTGGTCATGAATTAATTTTGTACAGTGGGGACAAACATACGCCCTATGCAGGCAGAAATTTTTACACTCCTCACCTCTCTGCGTCACGCTCCAAATCAAGGGTTTCCTCGCATTTATGGAAGGTGAGGGTAATTATATCATGGGAACCCACGATGACGAGAACTTGAATTGATTACTTCGCAATTATATTAAGGCTGAAAGCTTCTATAATATTATGGTGGCCACACGCCGCTCTATGCAAGAGTCGAACCTCGACGAGATGGTGGAACTTCTTTTTCAGAGCGCCTCCAACATCCCGTTTATAACATTCAAGGGTTGCGCCGCATTGTCTATACCCAGCAAGAAGATATCCTTAGCCTCCTGAACACCCATTACCCCGATCTCCCCGATGCCTTGCTATCTGACCCCGATTCTGACAATAGTCGCTCAGTGATATTTGCGGGAATTGCGGAATCCAATGCCCTCGAAGTAGACGAAAAGCAGCTCCTGGACGAGGATGATCTAATGGACGACGAAGTCTTCGATGACGTCGATATGGTCGACCGAGAGTTTGTTCCGGAGGTCGATATTCCAGAAGATGTGCATGTTGGTCATTCGGACAGAGAAATAGCGGCTGCGTCTGTGATACAGAAATTTGGTTGCAAGGTGTTACAGAAAATATGCCTATCCAAGGAATCGAGCCTCGAAGGATCTATCTACCGATGGTTTATCCTTTGTTTAAGGAACATCCGCTCTCCCATGACGAGCCACGCGTCTTCTCGCTATAACATGAGATACTTAGGATTTGTTCCGGCGCTTTTGGGCTGCCTAGACGGCGTCAATGATCTGGTTCTAAAGAAGAAGGCCGAGTTGAAAAGGCGACTTATATCTCGCTCTGGGCCACACGAGGAACTTGACGAAGTCAGTTGCGCCCTCAATCGCACCAGGTTAGTAGAATAGCGGGTGTGCGTCTCAATATTTACTAAATCATAATTCAGTTTCTTGACGAAAGCCATCAAAAACCATCGAAGCGTCCTGCATCCTGAGTCCGGTCTTCATCTTCGTCATGATCTGGGCGAACTCAAAGGCATACCCAATCAGCGTTGGATCTCATGTCTGATCTTCAATTGCCAGTGCAATTACCCAGTGAGATCAGACAGCAGCTTCATAGGATTTACAAGGGTATGTTACAGGAGGCTCAAGCTCCTAAGACGGCGAAGAAGGATAAAAGACCTGCTTTGAAATTGGACGACGGTACAGAATCCTATGTTTGCGATTGGGAGGAAGACTCAGAGATGGAGGATGAGATTTCTTCGGCATAAATGCAAAGCTTGGCCTTTTTTACACCATGGCCAATATACTCTATTACAAAGGTTTGGATGGTATCTTTGTCAGCCACCTGTAACGTCTCGTAATGCCCTTCTAGTGTACATTTTATCTTCACCATATGATATGTTAAAAACTGTATTAACTATGAATTGCTCAGTATAAAGTGCTCGGGTACGATGCGGCACTAACCTCTTGTGGAAAAGGCATTACCAGGATTGTGAGTTGATTCCAGGACGGACAGTCGGATTCAATAAGCACGACGTAGGTCATACATATAATGTAATGACTCTGAGGACTCGGTGTCGGATTTATCGTATGACCATGAAGGCTGTAGACTGTTGTGGACTTGCTGTGGACATCCTTTCTTCGATTGCCGGTTATTCAAAGGTAAAGCGTTCTTTGGTAAGGTGACGTCAAAATTTGGTCAAAATATAGTGGCCTAAGAAGGATGTTATAGCCTTTTCTGAACTCAGTCTCTGTACGCGTCACTCCGAGATCAATGAATAGTTGACAAAACAACATTTCCAGGACAGGATTTAGGCCCAATTTAGGCCTTCCCAACATACTAACTTGTTTTGATGACACCGAGGTAGCCAATAACTACGAACCTACGAACAGCACCCAGGACAAAGCTTACCGTCGATTCCTACGCTGGGGAGTCATGTAAGTAGGATCCCAAGAGCAGCCAGAGTTCATGGTGATAATTGTCTCGTTTAACCTTCTTCAATATGAGTATTTAAGTTCATTCGAGAACAGTATCTGTTGTGCATTTAGTACTAGGGAAGCGACACATGCTAACCATGGCTTGTATCATCCTCACATCAGCCTTGAAGAAAGGCCTTTGCAATGTCGGCCTGGAATCTTCCAATGTAAGTCAGTAGCTCTTGATCAGGCAGGGCAGAGTATTCGTAAGCCTGAGTTAGTTGTGTTCGCAACTTTAGCACTGAGATCAGAATGGCACAAGAAGGGCGATGATCAAATCAAGCAGAAAAAATATACCCTCAGCAGCGCCTTTCTTCTAATTGTGATTTTGTGGCTTTCACTAGATTCTTCATTCCGAGTTTGCAAAGCGGTAAGTTTCTCTGCAACTCGTTTGCTTTCGGCCAGAACATCTGAAGGAAGATCAGCCAGCCGCGCAAGTTCAATGCCTGATGTCGTCATGTCAGAGCACGGCCATAATGTGGAACAAAGTTAGGTCTCAACCGTAGTGGCTGAAATCCTCCGAAGCGCCGTCCATAATCCTGTTCATAAACAGCGATCAGTTCTTCTCCCGACAATTGAAGCTATGTTTATTTCTGACTTGTATTGGAACGTCATTCCGAAGTTTGTAGATGAGGAACAACTGCGCTGTGTGTCTTATTTCATACGAATATCCTGCTGTTCAGCCTGGCTACACACCTGAACCGATAAATGGAGGCTGTGGGACAAAATCACAGATCTGTCTTTTGAGTTGATCGTTGCGACGCACTTTATTACGCTGGGCTGTCTTGAAAGCGTCTTGGTGAGCTCCCCGAAATGACTACATGGATTATGGGTTTGAAATGGAAAACCGAGTAAAAGATAGGAGATACGTGGCAAAAAGACAAAGGGCTAAATGATATTGAGCAAAGCGCCATCATCAGCTTCCCACGGAGGACTTGCCTTCAGGGCAATTAATCCTTCTGCAATGGCATGCGAGATTCCAACACCTTCTCTTGGTGAAGTCCCTCGTCCAAGCTCATCTACCAATACTAACGATCTTGGAGTGGCCAGACCTGTGGGCGTTCTAGTTACACGCGAGCCTTACATCATTAGCCTTGGGAAGTACCCACCAAGGATCATCGCGGAAGAGGCCATCTCACTTGCAAAAGTACTCAAATTTTTCTCGAGATCATCTTCATTTGATAGACGGGATAAGAGGAAGTCATGGATCCTAAAGCGCAAGGAAGTCAATCACCGAGGGTGCGAATATTGTCAAAAGTAGTAACAAACCGAAAACTCGCATATTCAGCAGGAACGAAGCATCCGCAAAGGGCCATGACAGTCAACATCCCTACCTGACGCAGATAAGTACTTTTACCTGATTTCTTAGTTAGCAAAACAAGATCGTAAACGATATCATGCATCTAGCCACCCGACATACTATAAGATTCAGAATTAGTACAACAGGGGCAACAACAACAATGATCAAGCGTACTTCGGCCCTTGGATGATTTGAAATGAAGAGGAGTTATCGCAGTAAACGTCATTTGGGACTAAGGTTCCTGCACTTTGTAGCGTCTCTAGGATAGGGTGTCGACCTGACTTGATTGCCAGAGTACCTGTAAACTCTGGTCGAACTGGACCAATGTCAGATTGACCTTTATGTAGAGAATTGATCGGCATAAACTATACCATAATTTCGCACTGTTGACAGATATTAGTAAAAGGTTGAGGAAGCCGCGTCAATTCATACTGATGGAAGCATGCGCAAAAGACCACAACATATCAACGAGAGCAACCTACAATACCATTATCAGCGACATCAGTTGAAATCACAGTTTCCATTCCTTACAGCTTCAGATGCTTTATATAAAGCTCCGACATCAGCCACAATCTCTGCCATAAGGTCTTGAATTATCCTGAACAATAATCAAGTTCAAATGAAAGTAAATATGTAATGTAATCAAATGACTGGCGTACTTGTCACTGAGCATCAACGCCTCATCCAAAGCATCTTTCATTCGGGAATTCATTTTTTCTGAAACAAATTCAATTCGAGCGTTCTATCAAAGCACGAAACCGTTTGTCAAGACGTACCAGCTCCATACTAGAGAACACCCATCGTGCTTTCTTCATCGCAACATTAACGAAGCCTTTCGGCAACTCTCCTTCAAGGTCACTTTTCTTGAGAGCAAGTACAAACCCTGTATCCTGATAGATAAGCGTCAACGGCAAACCGTGTTCTTCCGAGAGGCTGCGGTTTAATTGATAGATATCCCCGATATTTTCTTTGTAAGTCTCTCGAGCAACGTCAAGTAAACGGTTGCAATTTGCTTTTACCGCGTAGACCCGGGCATTGAGAGCCGCTAGACCACCCTTTATACGGAATGTTAGTTTCAGGAAGAGAACATAGTCATTAGATAAACCTTCAATGGTGCCCCCTCTTCGTTAAGATGCAAAGATATCAACTTATCAATTTTGTCAATCCTTCCATCAGAAAGCATCTAAGAGAAACATGATCGGCAGGTATGCATTTGTTCAATTTATAATAGAGAACTTACATCATAAACAATGCCCAGAAGTTGCGAATAGCACCCCTCTAGAGCCTTTCGAAGCAAGGGAATATTTTTAACGACATTCCGCAGGTTAAGGATTTGCGAGATCCGCTGAGACGCCGGTTTTGCGTTGGTCGATGCGCGGACCTCAGATGAAGCGAGCTAATACGCCAACTTAGCCATAGTTTATTGATTACCAGCTTGTAGCACAAAGGCGTACCGCTACAATCAACTTGTCAAAGTCCATTTTGTTGAGGGTCTTCAACGCATCTCTGATATATGAGAAGCGGTCTTCGGCGTTGATCAATTCTGAAGTGCCAATCAAATTATCAGTACGTGGCTAGGGGTTACGCTTTATCAATGTACCATCGACAACATCCAAACGGGCGTCGATGGAGCTCTGGACTATTATAACCATCAAGTTGAGTACAGTAACTCTGTCAGAAAAACGCACCTGTGATGGGAGACAAGATATTAACCCGCAACAACCTGGACGCCATCGGAGTATAGGTGTAGTTGAGCACACTTATATATATATATATGAATATATGCGCAAACACGAGGGGAAGTAACCCACCCAAAGAGAGAATGAGACGATTTCTTATGAGTCATATTGCCGACGAGCTCGAGATTTCGAGCGGTATCAGGGTCTATCATCATAGTTCCCTCGACAGGAACATATTTGATTCGCAGTGATGCAGCGGCAAACCGAGTGTTCAGCCTGCCTTCCGCGTATTTGAAGAGGGCGCATGCAGCAGATAAGGCATAATACCTGAAACTCATAGTCAATAAAAAGGTCACTTGTAACGGGTAGAGAAAATCATCACTTGTTAGAAACAGCAAGAACGGTTCCTGCGCGCTCATCATCTTCAACACATAGTTGGAGCACAAACTCGAGTCCTGCCACATCATTCAAAGGTAACTTTTCATAAATGCTGTCTTGATACTTACCACCTGCATCATTCCAATAGCGACGTCCCACAGATTCAATCTGAATACCAGGGAATTCTTCCCGGATATATTCCACAAGCAATGACGTCGACGCAGACCTCTTCCCAGACGGCGCCAAAGCAGCATCCGCAGCAGACAAGAAAGTATCAGGAATAAGCACCAGACACGGATTGTGCACATGCATCTGATGTAGGGACTTGACATAAGTCTGACAGTCCGCGATCTGAATGCCACTGAGAATAGTGCATATATTCTAGAAAAAGGGGAAGAGATACCTGGACAAGCATAACTTTTCCTGTGTCTTTGTCCAGTGCGGCAATTCCGACTTCCCTTGAGACGCCGCGTCCCTCGAGAACAGCTACCACGTACGAGCCATCGTGTCTGACAGAAGCTGAGGTCTGAGGACGCGCTGTTGTTGGACGCGACTGTCCTGTCCATGGTCGACTTTGATCTGCTGCTGAATGAGAATGTGACTTGCCAGTCCGGGGGCTGCTAGTTAATCTAGAAGACATGCTAGCCCACAAGGCTGTACGATAAATATACAAGGTAGCAAATGAAGTCCAACAGGGGTAGCGCGTCGATGTTTCTTATTTGGTGTCGAAGGGAGGGACAAACAAAGTCCCCTGAAGAGAGATCTCGACTTTTAGAAGTCAACAAATAGTATACAAGCAACAAGCTAGATACAATACAACAAATGGCCTTGAGAAGCGGGTTAACACAATCGGCGGTCCTGACAACGGAAAAGACATTACAATTATTACTAAAGATTGGTCTCGTCCACCTCCATCCCATCCCCGCCCTCAGCGACGACGGCTTGATCTCCTTCCCCGCATCTTCTAAAGAAGGGCTTTCGCGATTCAAATAACACGCCAGTTCCGTATCCCAAACAAACTCATGATTCAAAAGGCCTGTAAGAACCTTATAAGAATACGCATCTGCATACGGAACCCCACTTCGAGGATCCAAATAATGCGCCTGTCTCCCAGTTATTGGACACAACTGTCTTGGTCGGGCTGTCAAAAATTCCATGATCAGTCGAAATTTTGAGTATTTTATCAAAACAAAATGATATTCACATAATGGACGGCCCTTGCCCACAAACACCTTGAGCTGGTCCCATTTAACATGGTCACCAAACATGGCTTGCATACTTTGCGCCCACGTCGGTTTGGGAGTCCCTTTTGCTGCGCCAATTCATGAACAACATAATTTTTCGTCACTGTTTCAAGCCGATATTCAGGTTCAGGAGGGGGAGGAGGCGGCAGCAGTGGTGGTTCAGCATTGCTTATCGGCGGCGGCTGGACGGGCTCTACAACAGGGTTTGGAGTGGGCAGAACTTGTAGTGGCGGCTGAGTATCGGGTTTGGCGGTAGTAGAAGTAGGAGGGGCGACAATACTCAAGGGGACGGCTGCGCCGTAGTTGGAGGCGGCCAGGTAGGAAAAGCAGAAACAGCAGGGTCCGGAACAGGTTGGTAATGCGAAAATGTCGTCGTTGTCGTCTGAGAATATGTAGAAGGTGTGCTATTTATTTGGATCTGTGGGGTTGATGCATTTGTGGATACTACAGTCATACCGGCTGTATATGAGTACGTGGTGGGCGTAAACAAATTTCCCGGTGGCCCGTAAACACTTCTGTATATGGTCGACGAAGGAGCATATACCATGCCGGGGGCACTGGCAGTAGTCGATGCAACTTGTGCAGGAGTTGCAGTAGAAGCACCAGGGGCAGGGGCAGGTGTAGGAGCAGCTGGGGCAAAGACATGAGTAGTAAAAGCCGGGGCGGAGATGGGAGGAGCAGGTATAGGTACAGGTGGCGGCGGTATTTCGACTTTCACTTCTTCTTTCCGGCTTATCCAGCGAAGGAGCGGGCCCTCAACTGCAGTTCGCACCACTCTGGCACGTTTACGCTTTTCAGCTTCATTTTTGAGGTAGTCGCGATGGTCAACAATGTTTCCTTCCTCAGTATCCAAAGCCAGTGCAATAAGCTCCCCCTGGGTATACGTCTTGTACTCCACTTTCGCTTTCTTGGGTTGTGCAGCCTAGTACTTGGTTAGACCATAAAGCTATTTGGAAAATAGGACAAGTAATTCACTCTCTTTGCCTGGACTTGTTTTAGACGCGTCACTGTAGCAGACGTGTTTTGAATGGTATGTTTCCTCTGACTCGTCCTTTTGTTTCCATCAGCATCGTCTTTCCTACTCTGTGCAACCACATAGCCACTTATGGCTGCACCCACCACAACGCGCTGCTTTAGCTTCACTCTGAGTTTCGGTTTTGGGACGGTTGTTAATTGAATATCGGGATTAAAGGTCGCCTTATTTTTGGCGTGAGCAGCAGCAGTGATCTTTTCCAGTCGAGTTCGCGCTGCCTATACATATTTGCGTTAGTGACATGGGGAGAGACTCCTTTGGCACGTACTTTCTTAACCATCCTTTCTTCGTTTATCACTTCATTTTCACCAGCTTCATTAGCCTGCTTTTCCGCTTCCTCGTCTGTACTCTCAAAGTCAGAACCAAATATGTCTTCCTCATCTAAGGGGTTGTGCGCCTGGACTGTAAGATACTTGGAATAAAGACGACCATTATCAAGCATACCTTTATCATTCACGAAATCATTGTCGTCATCCAAATCCTTATTGGCATCATCCAGTGCCATCTCAGCCAAAGCAGCCTCCATTCTGTCATACCAATGTCAGCATAGTTTAGAGAAATGCCTTATGCTACGCACCGATTTCCTGCTGTGCTCCTCTTCGACCTCCGCGTCACCAACATTTCCGGGTTTTCGACTACGTCTCCCATTTCTTGAAAAGAATATGTTCGAAACTGGAATGAATGTACAAATGGCCACAAGGGTGCCAACTGCGATCAAAAGGGAAATTGACACTCCGATACGCGCACCCGTCACGGTGTTCCGACGCTCCTCTTAGACACCGCTCTTATTGCATCGCCGAAGTTTATCACTGACCAGATCGTTCAATGCTTATGAAGAAGGGTCTGTTCGGGATATTTAATGAAAGCCGCAGTCAACCGCAGGCACTTCTATCGAGCGACAGCCTTGGGAATGACTCATCGTCCAAACTACAACCCTACAAGTATCCGCGAAAGGATGGAGATCACAAAGTTGTCATCTTTCTTATTCGCCTAAGAGTGACTACGCACGGTCGCCTACCTTTCTTGCTCCTCGCATCTAGAGTTACCAAGGATGGCATCCTCAGGTATCCTTCCAGCGACAGTCATCGATTACACTGACCGAATACACGCCTCCAAAGAATCCACATACATTTCCAAGCTATCCGAGATAGGTGGTATTGTTGCGACTAGCCGTGATGTCTTCGTACGGCGTGTAGACTCCTCCAGAGACGAAGATATCGACACATTTCAGAACCCAGAATTGAAACTTCCTAGTTTGAGATCCCTGTTTGTTATCATTGGGGGAAACGCGGTATTTCAAGTCAGTACCTTTGGGGCATCAAGCTGCTTTTCCTCATAGATAAATATAAATGTTGAACGCGTCAATACAGCTCTCTTTTTTCATCGTCGTGTCTTCTGCAAGTGTCTATGCAGAGCACCTTGGAGGGTCCGCTACATTCTCTGGTCTAACTATTGGTATCCCTACCATCTTTTCTGGATTTGCCTTGATATTTATTACAAAATACGACGGAGGTATGCATTACATCCTACATATCTGAGTCCGCAGAGACTGATTCCAATTTGAAGGTCAATATGCCCAACCCTTGACTCTGGCATATGCGTGCATGGTCCTAGGAAACATTCTCTACGCACTCGCATACCGCGCCAATTTTCTCTACCTCATCCTCATCGGTCGCATTGTATCAGGCTTTGGATTCATCTCCTTCATGTACACCAAACGATACTGCTCCGACCCTCGCATCGTCGGTATTCGTAGACGCACCACTCTCGCCGGATTGCTGGTGATCGGACAAGCATTTGGATTCTCTGCTGGGCCGTTCCTCGGTGGTTTACTCTACAAAGTTGGCTTCGGAAACCAGATATTCAATGGTGTCACTAGCCCTGGTTGGATAATGGCTGTCATCTGGTTGATGTTCTGGGGTCTAAGCAGCCTCATGTTCCAAGACGTTCCCCGTCAACAACCAGCCCAATCCATTGAACTATCAGACATTAACTCACCAGCTGAGCAAATCGAACCCCCACAAACCATCAGGTCTGCTCTCCGCGAGATAACGCCTGCGCAATGGGGCGTGATAGCTTGCATGTGCTACTACTCCATGACCTGTTTCTTTATCCTCGGCAGCTGGGAAGCTAACATTCCTGTCTTCACCGCCGAAGCCCTCAACTACTCACCCTACAACGCAGGAAACTTCATCGCCCTCGGCGGCCTCGTCTCCTTCCCTTTCCTTCTCCTCAACGTCTGGTACGCACGCCGCATCCAGGACCGCGTCATTCTCGCGGTAGGCACCTCTCTCGGCATGCTCGGGCTCATAATCATGCTCTGCATCCTCCAAACCTCCAAAGTCACCTTCGGCTCTCTCTTCATATGCTGGTTCCTCATAGCGCTGGGATTCAACCTCGCCAGCACATGCACCCTGAGCCTGCTCTCCAAACAGCTCCCTGACACTTGGAATCGAAAAGTAAGTATGGCTATCCAATATAGCAACTATACTGGCCGTGTTACTGGCGCCATCCTTGGAGGAGCCGGTGTCAAAATGGGCATGACAAATTACATCGCCGTTCAGCTGAGCGTTGTTGGCCTCGGAGGCGTGATGTACCTGACTTTGTGGAAGCAACTCAAGGCCAAAACAGGTTGAAGATTCGTTGAAGATCTTAAAATCTCTTGATACCCAACTAGTATATAGATTTATAGATGCCCTCGGTATTCTGCCTTGCCTACTAAAAATTGGATTCGACCGGGGTCAGAACAATTTGGGTTGTGTATTTGATGGCAGAATTGAAAATAGTTCAGTTACCTTTCGAACTCCTATGTCTTTCCCAATCTTTCACCGTGCCACCACGAAGGATCAAAGAGCCAGCAGTTAATACCGCTGACCGTGTCGTAATGGCCGAAGCATCAGCTTTATTCACACCTTCCATTCGTGCTCCTTTCAATCCACGTCACTGCGGGAACTGTCTCGACGGGGCACTTTACGAAAGCACATTGGCAAAGCAAAAAGTTCGAGAAACGCAAACCATGAAACCCAAGAAAGAGCCGAACTGCAATCCAAAGCTTTGGGATGCCACTGTCTTTTGAAACGTACTGACAGTCAGGTCAAGAAGCTAATGACGCGTTTATCAGACTGTCAATGTGGAACAAACCTTAGTCTGGTCCGCAGGACTCAAGCACAAAAAATATCTGGCATTATCACGATATTGGGAAACGACAGTGAATCACGCAACGGAAAGAACATCCACGGACCAAGATGATTCGTTTGAAGAAGGGGAAATTAATCTGACGAAGCGTTCAACGAATACAACTGTGCGTTTATCATGAATCTTTATACTACATTGATTGTCCTAATCAGCTAGAACGACGATAGGTCTGCTACCAAAGGCTCTTCAAAGATCTGGCCCATTCACCTGAAAGACCTAATTTCTCTCGGAGCCGATAATTTTGTGCAAAGCATGATCCAATGGTACTGATTCGTTCCGATTGTTGTGGTTAAATCCATTCAGGACATACTTTGCTTTATTGGCTTGCTGCTGCTTCTGCTGCTGATACGGCGTGGGACTCACTGGTGCAGCTGTGGCTGTTTACTACTGAGTCTGAGCAACTTGTTCGAAAGAATTTGATCTTATATTTTGACCGCATGTATTAAATTTTGGCTGTTTATGCATTTCTAACAGCATCTCATGATGACATATCGTCAACTTTCAACCGAAGTTCTATTGAATCTCAATACTCACGTTATTTCTTCTGATATCTGCCAAACTGACCGCTGGCATTCTCGTAATGTTACAAACAGCTGGGTATCTGGATGGACCTCTGCCCCCTTGCGCCTGAACTTGCTCCACTGTTTGATTGAAGGTTAAGATGACATTAGCCTCCAGAGGTTGGAGACGAGGAAACAAGCATATTTAAGTTAGAAGATGGTTCTATTGTCGGTTAGCACTTGTAAAGCCCTTCTGGGCTCGGAGGATTCATCATGATAGAGCGATTTCAAGAGACTGTGAGATAACAATACTGACTTAGGTCTTTCTGTATCAAAGTTTCAGAAGACAAATCCAGCAGTATAATATAGCCCAGATATGTCCAGGCATCCTGTTACGAACACTCTTTTTCGTCGACTAATTCTTTTCTTTTCTTATGTAAATACTTTGATATACTTCGTCACATGATGAATAATGTGACAGTAGTGACTATCGTGACTGCGGGAGTATCGATAGCTTCGTACTGACACACGGAATGTATATGGTAGTGAGGCTTAAGCACTGAATAGACAGGTATAAATGCTAGTTATTCACTGGGGGATTGTATCTAGAACATGGCCTGTATTTATACTGTAGAATAGAGTCCTAAGACTATGTAAAAGGGTCTAGATAAAAGAGGTAATATTCAGGGTTATTGGTAAGGAATGGTTTCAGATGAAAAAGGGATAGTAAAGAATGGAGAGGTATAACTCGTGTATAGGTCGACGGAATGGAATGAAGTCGAAATTAAAAGATAAGATAAAGAGACAGATAATCAGTCAGTAAGGAAAGTACCGGATCGTCACATACGCCCTCCGGGTATTGTGGAGCAATGCCCTATAAATAAATGTCGAAATGTAGCCTAGAAGTTGATGTTGGAGGAAGGTCCTGCCGGAGAAGCATCCGCCATATTGAAGTCGGAATTGTTCTGTTGAAAAGATCGAGTGTTGCCGTTTTTGAATTTTTGAAAGGTTTTGCATCCGTCTTGCGGGAATGAGTACGTTCACGGAAATATTTGTCGGATCGTTTGCGACGAGAAGTTTCAGCTGATGCAGCAAGAAAGGTCATGTCTTGAAATAAGCGAGTGGGGGTCCGAGCCATGAAGCGAAGGGAGATGATGATGTTTAGGTTTGTTCGGCTTGGGGTAAGAGTCCGGGTGATGCTGTTTAGGAGTCGGGGTTTGAATAGATCGATAGACATCGGTTCACCGTGAGTGATGTAATGAGAGTTGTTCCAGACCGAGAAGCGGTGCGGTCCGATGGCATAAGTATTGAACATTCGGGCGACGGATGGGTATCCATATGGGATGTGATCGAGCTCCTGAGTGTTGTTAGGAAGAGACCGAATTTTGCGATCGTAATTACAGAAGGCGGACAGCATCTTGACAGGGATCGCTTGTTGTGCATCGAGCTTGGAAAATCCGACAGAGGGATTGAATATGACAAATTTTCCGGGGGCAATACGACGAACGCCGGGGTGGTCGATTGTTGGCAGAGACGGATACTCGGTGATCGTGAAGTTGGTGAAGTCGACAGGTGGGATGTTGGCGGCGACTTGGGCATCGGAGGGTACGACGTTGGAGGGGGCGACAAGGGGTGATAACAAGTGGACTGAGTTTGAAGAAGAAATGACAGGTGAAGGGTTTTTAGTAAAATGTAAAGTAGAAAGAATAGAAGGGTTAGAAATAGAATGAGATTGATCTTGCGTACTATCAGAACCAAAAAGATAATCGACGTTGAGATTTTGGTCTGCGTCGGAAATAGAAATAAAAGAAGAATCATGGGAAGTATTTTGGGATAGAGAAATAGAAGGATCAGCGGTAGAAGACATGTTTCGAGAATCAAAATTGAAAGGAGCGAGGGGATATTTTGGTGATTATAGAGCGGATTCTGGGGAAGGTTTTATAGAATTTTGAGGGTTTGGCTGGTGCAGAAAATTCTAGATAGTTCAGAAAAATTTGAGGGTCGTCTGAAGGCGGCTTTCCGTGACCCTTAGGTAGCAATTCAATTTTTTCTACACCCTGGAGGTCAAGATAAACTTTAGGACTGGTAATTCAACAATGTTTTCGTAAGGTAGCCATGTAACATCGCCGGCTTTCCATTTTATTTCAAAATGGAGTCTAATCCTTTTCCGAAGTGCGATAGAATTTTATCTACAGCCCATTCGGATTCAGGTTGTTCCCCACCACTTATTTGTTCGTCTAATCGGCCGGGAAGAGCCTATCATCGTTGGGGTAATGTATTCTGAGTAGTGATGCATGAAACACATCATGTACACCTCGTTGTTTGAGGGAACTGGATAGTTCAAGTCTGTAAGACTGATTGCCAAAGTCTTTTAATATTTTGTATGGTCCAATATACTTAGGTACTAGCTTTCTAGCAAGTCCCCTAGGGAATGATATATTTTTTGTAGACAGATACACAAGATCTCCTTCACGGAAAGGGGAGATTTGTCTCTTTCGGTTAGCGTCCCTAGTCTGTTTAACACGCGCTGCAAGAATACTATCATGTGCGGACATGACGGCTAATTTCTTCTGTAATGCGAAGTTTCGAACTGAGGGGTATTCAGTTTTGTTCGCCGAGTCCCAAATCATCGGCCGTGGCATTCTTCCATTGTTAAGAAAGAATGGAGCGTATCCGCTACTTTCAGATCTTGCCGAATTAATCGCAAACTCGATTCCCGGTAATTTAGATACCCAATCTGTTTGCTTACTATTTACGCACTGCCGCAGCATTTGATTTATTGTTCGATTAGCACGTTCCGTTGATCCGTCTGTCTGAGGGTGGTACGCGCTCGACATTTTTAATTGTGATCCGATTAATTTATGTAAGTGTGTCCAAAAGATGCTAGTAAACCAGACATCGCGATCACTGATAATGTTCCTAGGTAATCCATGTAATTTATAGACGTGTTCAAACACAAGTTCTGCAACTTGGCGGGCAGTATAATCTGTCCTACTGGGTATCAGATGTACCATGCCTGTTAGTAGACAAATTACTACAGTGATTGCGTCGAAGGCACCATCGCGATTTTTTGATTCCGGGAGGGGTCCGATAAAATCGATCCCGATTGACTCCCATGGGGCATTAGGTACCGGAAGTGGGTTCAATAATCCGTAAGGCTTCTGATTACTAGGCTTGCTCCTCTTGCATGTGGAGCATGTGTCACAGTAGGATTTAGTGTCTGATACTAGATCTTTCCACCAGACTTGATTCCTAAGATAATCTACTGTTTTTGAAGTGCCCAGGTGTGCTAACAGAGAATGTGCTTCTGATATTATTATTTCTCTGATGCTTCTGCCTTTCACAAAGATTTTGGGTATGCATAGCAGCTTTATTCCTTTGTCTCTAAGGAACAGTAGCCCCTTATCTTCTTCAAAATTTCTAAATTCTTTGGGTTCCTTAAAAATTTTACTGAAGAATTGATCTTCATTGTACCTATTACGGATTTCCGTTATGATGTCAAATCCATTCACTGTTGACGATGCTAAGTCCACCAAGCTTGGCGGCACTTCTCGGTTCTCGCCGATGTCAAGTGGGGCTGATACCTCCGCGTTTTCATCTCCTTTGGGCAAATTCGTGACTTCCGATTTAGGTAAGTCTGACGAGATTGTCTTCTTCAGTGGAGGGATTCTAATCATTATCTTTTCAGTGGTAGGTTTTGCCATTTTCTTTGTTTTTGTACCACTCCCGCCCTCCTTTCGCTCTACAGGGGCCTGAGGACGAAATGGTCACGCATTCGGGCCGCCGAACTCACGTAGAAGTTTCAGGTCTGCCGGATTCAGCAGGTAGATCTTTTTGTTGTTCCGTTTTCGCTGGCCGCACGCGCTTCGATACCCGCTAGGATGGGCATTGCGCCCTCCGTTACGCCCACGTCCTCGTCTACTACATCGTGGTACGAGTACTCGCTGCGTGCTCGCACTGTTCCAGGTGAGTCATTGGAATATATTCTTGAGAGTGCGTCTGCTACAACGTTGTCTGTGCCAGGGACGTACAATACTTCAAATTCAAATGAAGATATCTTCTCAATCCAGCGGGCTTGTCTTCCGGACAAATTCTTTTGGTTTAGTAGGTGTATTAACCCTTTATGATCAGTTACCCATTTGAATTTGACTCCTTGCAGTATGTCTCGATGTCGCGAACATGGTTTCTATGCCCGCAAACATCTCTATTTCGTGAGTAGGGTAATTCTGCTGTGCTGAATTTAGTTTTGCTGAGTAAAATGCGGCTATTTTTGCCGTTTTCCAGTCGTTTCCTTGGCTAACAAGCCCAGAAATGCCCGTCGCTGGCATCCGTCTGTCACCATCCAGACAGTCGGTGCGTCTTTCGCATAGTTCAGAGGTGTGCGACGATGTTCCCGTGCGTTTCCGACTAGACGTTTGACATCTTCGAAAGCCCTTTGTTCAGTATACGTCCATCGAAGGGAACCGTATCACCAGTGAGTGATGTCAATATTCCCATTGGTATTCTAACACCGGGAACGTCGTCCGCTAGGTACCCTACGGCCGCCCCAAGAAACCTCTCAATAGGTCACGATTTGTCGGCACCTTCCAATTTACAACGGAATCGACTTTATCTCCGTCCATTCGGATCCCGTTATCATCGATTATTCGCCCTAAAACTTTCAATTCGGGTTGAAGAAACCGAAGTTTACTTTTACTAAGGTACAGTTTCTCTCTTTTCAAAATGTCTAACACAATTTTTACATGTTTTATGTGTTCTTCAAGCGAATTTGAATAGATCAGGATGTCGTCTAGATAGACATCCATGAATCTTCTCCGATGTAGGGGGGAGAACAAATGGTTCATTAATGTTTGGTAAGTGGCTGGAGCATTGCAGTCTCCTTGTTGCACTACCAGACTAACCATATTTCCGTCAGGTGTAGTTACGCCGGTCCTGTGTACGTGAGTCGGTTCAATTCGTGATTTGTTCGTATGCTGACTTTCCGTCCAACGAAGATTTGAATTTGTGGCGGGCGACTCTTCGCAGAATTCCTTCGATGTCGGGCAACGGTGATGTTAATTTGTGTGTATTTTTATTACGTTCACGGAGGTCGAACACGGTGCGTAGTTCTGGCGGTTCGTTCGCTTTTCGAGGCTTTGGTATTAACAACATAGGGACAGTATTCCCTGACGACGTGATTTTCCATCGTCCAGATCTTAGGTACGCATCATGCTTTTTCTGCCCACTGAGCGCGGAACGCTTCTGGGCATCGAGAGGGACGCCACGGATATGTCTTGTTCTCATCTATCAAAGGTATGGTATGGTTTATAGTTCTGAGGGTGGTAGTTCCGTCTCGCTGACGTCTTTGCACAGGGGTTCAGCGTGATTTGCGAAGCGTCTCTCTGGCGTTCTCGATGTCATAGTGTACTGGTGCTACAGCGTGTATCATTGGTTTGGTGTCTGCACCTGCTTTCATTGGCAGAGGTATGTCACTTCCTATTATTACTCGAGCAGGGTTTAACCCGATACAAACTGAATGCTCGTATAGGAATGGAGTCCCTAGTATCAGGTCATAATGACTTATATTAGCTATATCGAAGGTACGGTTGTTTTTGATATTCTGATACTCGAACTTAACGATGGTCGACGCATTCACCTTAGAACGCGAACCCTGCACTGCCAGTTGCAAGGTAATTGGTTGTTCAAACTTGTTTTGTTTTACTTTAAGCTGATCTGCGAGTGTTGTAGACATGAAATCTCCTAACGATCCCGAAGTCGATAAGTGCCCGAACGGGCTGATCGTTAATTTTTAGCTTCACAATAACGGGTTTAGGTAAGTACCGACGCTTATCCTTTAGTGCTGCTGCATTTCTCTGCAGTCCAGGATACGATTTTCGATCGACCTGGACGCCGCACAAGCGACATGTATTGTATAGTGGAAAGTTCTTCCACATCGTAATCGATACCTTTGGTATGTTTCCGTTTTCTAGATCCCAATAAACGATTTACTAATCCTTTAATTTTAGACCATGTGCTTTTGGACGTTGGTACTTCCGATTCAATGGATTCACGCCTTTGTAACTCATATGCGGCGATCTGTGTTTCGTACCAGCTACACACATCGAAATTCTTATTGTTTTCAAGGTGAGTTACTGACAATTGCCATTCAATGTCTCGATGTAAGTCTCTCACATCCAGTTTCTTAGGATTGACACTGTTTTTATTGACTCGGAAATGACCCTCTTCGAGTGGGTCATGATTCAGGTCATCTACTAATGGTGCGTAGTTATTTAATACTGATTCCACATACTTTTCTAATGGTGTTCCGATAAGTGTTTCGTGAATCGGTTGGGGTTTCAGCCACTCATTGGCTGTCTCGCAAGGGCTTAGGTCATCTAATTCGATGGCACACTGAGCTGCATACCAGTGTCCGACGGAGAATTGGTCGTATCGTAGTCTAGACACGTGTAGGTACGATTCGATCCATCTTTTCTTATCGTAGATAATGTATCGGCTGTCGTCGCCCTTTTCAATATCAAATCTTGATTCTGACTTTATCCATCTTAGTTCATCGTCGCCTGGATACGGCGCACAATTATTGAGAATACGATGAAGTCGTGCAGCATATGGATCGATCGGTTCATTATTTCCATTTTCTAGTAGGTTCTGAAGTATGGGTTCATATTTATCTGTATCTTCATGGTCTAGGTTGTTGTTCTCCATGCTTGTTTCATACATGGAATGTTTTATGTAGTTTTCATTATATAACTGATTTCTTTCCAGTCTTTTGGTGTACCAGTCAACCAGGTTCAGTTGTGGGTTTTCTAATAGTGATTTTCGAATGTATGTATTTAATTCCAGATCCATATCTTCTATGCAGTATAGTTCGGTACCATCTATAGGGTATATTGAGAAGCGTGCATCATCTTCTGTTCGAGGATTGATGGACGGATAGTTGGTTTGAATGCCGTCCCTTAATAGATATATCGGTATCTCCGTGAATGGCTGTCCAAACGGCCACCAATTCTTTTGTGATGGGCGAGGTGGAGAGCTCTCGCCCTCCGTTTTGAGTACCATCCTCGGATGTCAAATCTCGAATTTTCGAGATAACTCTTAGGTATGTTGATCCTAAAGTTGGTAAGTTCATCCTTAATATGATACATATTCCTTTTGTGGCTTGATTTAATCACTGTAAACCGACCATGTGGCATGTCTATTGAATTACCGTAATACTCGTCACCAGGGTACGGTCCTAGCACGTTAAGTAAATAAGATGTGTTCATTATGAACGTGTCCCCTAACGAATTTCGGGGGATAGCATCGTATTTCGTTGATCCAAGGGGATCGGCGTTCTCAAAACTGATAGCCCCCAGCGGCATATCTTCTAGTACCTCAACAAATTCACCCGAGGAATCGGACTTAGTGTCTTCTTCCTGTACAGGTTCTAAATTAAAAGTTGACATTCCAGGTGGCTTACTGCCACTGTGCTTGACTGTGCTTGCTTGTGGGCAATTACGGGACATGTGTCCCTGCTCATTACACCGGAAGCAACGTCCGTTGGCTAGACGTTCAGCCTTTTCCTTTTCGGATAGAGTATTCTTATTATTAAACTCCTTCCTATTGTTTTTACCAAACTTGGGGCGATTGGTGCCTTCCCGACTAAAGGATTTACTTCTGTCTTTAGAATAGCGTGATTTATTATTGTATTCGTTGTTTGTTTTATGTGATTCTGCATTGTAATTATTTCGAGATCGTGAGTGATCTCGGCGCTTATCTGTGCGCCCCTTGTGTTCACGCGAGGACGATGATTGTTGTCGATCCTTATTAGGACGTCCGACGCTTTCGGAAATCTCTATGATTTCTGCTTGACTGACAACTTCCTCCCATGTGGAGGAGTCGGGATGTAGGCCGTCGCGCCATAGTCCACGTTGTATGTAGTCTGCTGCGCCCGTTCCAAAAGCGACTTACTAGGTCACTCTCGGTCATCGATCCAAGAAGATTAAATTGTTCTTCAAGGTAATATATATATTCACTGACCCTTCTGTTGCCTTGGGTAGCATGTTCAAACTTTCTCCTTATTTTTGTCTAAAATCAATGGGGAAACAGTAATTGAATAGTCCATTATAAAATGTATTTATGGACATTGTTTCTTCTTGTGTAGCAGCTTTTTGCAAGTAGTAATCATAAGCCTTGCCTTCTAGGAAATAAGATAGGGCAAGAATTCGGCGCTTCTTTTGAATCCACTATCTTCTAGGTAAGCTTTACTTTCTTTAACGAAACGATGGTAAGCACGCGGTTCCGCACGACCATCGTATGGGTTCGGTTTGAAAGCTTTCCTGCAGAGGTATGTTTAGATTTAGTGCGCTTCTTAGTGCGCTTTCTCCTTTGGATTTCCTTTTAGACTCATCCGAGGATGAGGAATCACTCGACTCGTCATCCGAACGTTCAGACTTATCTGAATTTGAACTGTCAGATGGTTCATTGCTCGAGTCCGAAGACGAGCTAGTTGTCGACGGATCGTATTCCGATGAACTCGAGGGGCTAGGCTCTTTTCTGTCCTTCTTAATATGTTTCTTAGGTCAGCGCTTTTTAAGGCTGTTCCCAGAAATGATTTAGGATTAATGTGAGCCACTGGTCTGGCTGAAATGGGCAGCGGACCATTCCTCAATCGAGCTCGATTCGCCGTGTGGTCGAACCTAATGCCTGGAGCCATAGATATACTTTCACTAATTATTTGTGTAGCTGGAGTAGCAGACACAATGTTATTATCTTTGGACTTCTTAGCTTTCTTGGCGTCCCTGAACGCCTTCTTTTGAGCCTTAGGGTTCAATTCCTCATTAGGAATTCCAGCATTGCCCCATTCTCGGGGATCAATGGTTTTCCCTTTATTTTTTGATGTCCCTTCACCGAGAGACTGGGATCGTTCTCGGCGAACTTTCTTATTTCGGCGGGTGATCCGCTCTTTCTCTTCCTTAGTCAGAGATTTCTCGGCTTCTTTGATGACCGAGTCTATTTCGGGTGAGCTTACAATTGCTCTTTTCTTATTCAAGGGGTGACTGTAAGTAGCCACGTGATATAGGGTTGGTAGGTAGGTTGGTAGGTGCCTCTTTCTTAATAAAAAAGACCAGTCACGTTTTTATCACGTTACTATATTTATATGTCATGATTTGGCTGACATTGCAGAGGACGCATCGTGAATTATATCTCCGTTGGTCCAACAATGAAGGTCGGTTGCAATGTAAATTACACTGACACACTGATGGGCCATTGCACCTGACTCAGTGTGCCATGGATTATTCTGTATGTTGTAGATTACTGTAGAAAATCTAACGTGACTTTTGTTCACTTATTTTACTCCCCACTTCATTATCTTAAATCTCTGAAAATACTTGACTATAATGTCGGCCTCTGGCCCACTCTCAAATACTCCATCCGATAAACCCTCTTATGTCATGCCAACAAAAGTTGGCGCCCGACGGCAGAGTGGAATGTCCGCTCTGCCACGTTCTAATCAAGGTTGGCACTGGAGGCCTCACCAATCTTGAAGCACGGCACATAAATACCGATAAATGCAAGAAGACACAGCTGAAGAACAAAGAGAATCAGAAGATTGCTGATCAGAAGGCACAAAGATGAGCATACTTTACATCTGGTGCAAAGAAAATTCCCCCAACTGTTCATGTGCCCTCTCGTATTCAATCTACGCCGTTGCATGCTTCATCCTCTATGATACAAGCCAATGCAAACCTATCCAATCAACTCATTACAACTCCTACCACACCTTCATCTCTATTATCACCTTGCCCTCTCGCTATAAGCTGCCTAAAGAAGCTGTTAGACCAAATCACTATATTGGAAGAAGACCCTACTATTCAAGAGGCTGGCAGTGACCATCCTCTCGCAATTTTTGCTGGAGACCCCAGAGGATCAGTTGTAGAAGGAGAGGATGCCTGGGAGAAGTGGGATGGGCCACTGAACTCAATTCTTCAGCAAGATGCGGTTAACCTAAGGAAGTTAGTTGTGCGAGGAGATAAAGGACTTCGAGGCTTTTATCAGTTCATGATTTACCTTGTTAAGGAACATGGAATCCAAGGGTGTTTGATTGAGAACAAGATCAATCGCATACTGAATGCAATAAACGAAGTGTAAGCTGTCTTTAACTCAGTACATAACACATTTTAAGTGCTTACCTTTGCTTTAGCTCGCCTGCCAGTAGCGCAAATCCTTTTCCAAATGTCCTAGCTTATATCGATGTTGATGCACCTCAAAATACCTTACCACTTCCCCCAATGCTAAACAAATCTATTGAGATCGATGTCTTTCAGCCTGATCCCTCTACGTCTTTGACATCAACTGGTGTAGTGGTCACACAGTGCATAAGAGATTCATCGCAGGTCAAGGGAGATATACCTTGTGTTGGGTACTACATCAAATTACCTCCCGGAAAATCAGCACATAGCGCATATCCGTTTGGTCTTCATGACAAAATTGGAGATCCGTGGGACTACAGTGTTAGTGGCGGCAAGCTTACATTGCGTGCACGAGGATGCTTGCAGGCTTCATCAAACACACCTGCAGTTTGTCGAGAATGTGCAATGCTTGAGCACAACCCACACGTTGTTGGTATTCTGGACCGAATGAAGGACGGCGTGCATCTGAACGCTCCATTTGCATATCATGGTGTTGGAGGGTTGATTAAAATTGCAAGAGAGAAATCAAATCGGATTGTTTCCCTACGCTTACGGAAGCTTAACGATGCTAGGAAGATATTATCGAAGTCTGGTGCATTGGATAGTCATAAAGAGTGGCTTATGGCTGTAGGGAGTGGAAGTGTTGAGCGTGTTGAGCGGCTTGTAAAAGAGCAATTTCGCAAAGAAGTGGTATACGTGCCCTTATCAAGATGCACAACGATGCAGCAGGAGCCGTGTATCGCACTCGTACATTTTCCGAGGAGGACATACACAGAGGCCTACTTCTATGGAGGTTAGGAGGTGCTCGTGTCGCTGAAATTTCCTTCAAGTCACTTGCCTTGCCATCGTTACGGACACTCCGTCGAAGCTCTGTTATGCCTCCTCTCACAGCCTCACCTGGTCATCCCACGGTCCCTGAAATTGAGGCAAATACCAGAGCATCAATGAAAATGATCAAGGACCTTGTGAAGTTGTCAAAAGTCGTCCACCAGGTTCTGGCATTTGATGAAGCAAAGACTGATGAAAGACCACGGTGGGATGATCGAACGAACCAGATCATTGGTTTATGTCGCGAGCACGCATCATCTGCTAGTCTCACTTTCACGTCGAAGCAGGAAGCAGACTATCTCTATGAGAAAATAGTTGATGGAAGTGTTCATCTTGCCACTAACGTAAGATCATTTATTTTTAAATTGTTTAATCTTATCTAATTCAAACTTTGAATATTAGTGCACAATTGGTGCCATTGGTATTATGAGCAGTGAGCACCGTCTATACAATGCTCTTCCGGTTCTTATATCTGGACAGTGTGGTCGTGAATCAGGAAGTGAACATGCTACAGTTCTAAGCAATGTGATTGAAGCTTCCAAAGTCTCAAACTTACGGACTATTTGCCTTGCCTCTGACGGCAAATCACGGCGAGGACAGGCATTTGCTATCTTAACATTCAAACACAAGCTCAAAGAATCTTCCCCAATTTATCCTCTCCTCTCAGGGCTTCGCTTTATGAATCTTGAGGTGGGTGAAGATGACTTGACTTGTGACAAGGACTACAAGCATGTTTTCAAACGACTTCGTAATTTGCTTCTTCGCATCCGTGGATTAAAAATACATGGAATTCACATCCTACCATCTGTAATCCGCTCGCACCTTCTGCAAAACAATGTTCCCCTCTCGCACGTTAAAAACATTCTGAAGCCAGAAGATAAACAGGATGTGAAGCTTGCCTATGATCTATTCGCGAGAGGTATCTCGTCTCCCTTCCCTTCTTGGAACAGATATTCGAGGCCCAGGATTCCAAGACACCCGGGAAGCATTTCGAACACTAGGCATCTTCTTCCAGAACATTATTTTACCTTATATATGCATCGATCTCTCCCTTACCGAGCAGCTGATATATCTCAGTACTGCGGCACATATTCTCCTTGCAATGGCACACGAAGACCTTGCCGGAACATTCTTAATGCCAACACAATTATACATCGATCTGATGATTATGATTAAGAATGTATACTTCTGTGTTGCAAAGACACAAATAGACGATCCGACAGGGCGATTTTATCTTATACTCTTGGGAACAGATCGACTTGAGGAGCTGTTTGGAATTGTTCGGACAATGGTTGGGACTGACTCAAGTGTCGATGTCCACCAGCTTGCTCTCCGACTAGTGGGGACCACTGAAGTATCAAGCATTCTGGCACAACACCCTGAATGGGATCGTGCCCCCGACGTCTCAAGCTTCCAACATTATCCAAAGACGGCCTCGAGATCTTCAAAGAAGTTGACCACATTAAGCCATCATCCTGGAGAGGCAATCTTGACGTTGACAAGGTCAATCTCCAGACATGCTGGATGGTTGGACGTGCATCAATTAAACACACAATCCCTCGTCTTGACCCAGGTTTTGCAAAAAATTGAAGCTCAGAAACTTGACTCGTCGCTTGATATGCTTCAACCATTTGGCAAGCATATTGTCAATTCAAATCGCGAACAAGATGACTATGATGATACAGCTGAGGATTTTGAAGACGGAAACTTGGAAGCAAGCCCTGCTGCTACGCAAGACTGTACCCGAGCAGTATTTACAGACTTGGAAGATCTGGCAGGAGAGGATGAGCCGGTTGACAGATACGATCCGTGCTTCAAGTATGAAGGGAAGCAGATTTTCAAAGCTCGCTATCTCAAGGAATTGTTCAGATCATTCAAGGATCCCGGTTCTCGAGATCGTCTCAAACGCTACGCTAATATTCCACGATATGCAATCAAAAACTTGCAATCCGGTGATGTTATTCAATCGGATGCCGAGAATTCTCATACACCTTCGATAAAACTGGATTCCCGATAGCTACCCTTATGAAATGCGAAGGACGTCTATTTGTGTGTATTGGAGAGGTTATCGAATTGACTTTCGATTCAAAATCCCTTGACCACATACCGATTCATCGCCTCTCAGAACCATCAACTTTTATTCAGTTCCAGCTTCTATATTTGATTCCATCTACTGTTGAGGATGACAGCGAGCTCAAGAATGACTGGCGTTGGTCAAATAAGCGTGGATCATCTCATCGAATTCCAGGACATCTTGTTGAGTCAGTTAACCCAGATATTTCAACCCAGAAAGCTGGGAACCCATACTATCTTTTGATAGCCAGAGTCTTCAAGCAATTGGATCAATTCTTTTGAATGTCTCACTCGAGAAGACAGTAAAAGCATTCCTGAGACTAGGCAGTCTCTTTGCTTTCCTATCGTGAATCCACAGGTTTGTTCGCTTTACTCAACGGTCTAGTTTATAATACTAACCAATCATTGTGAAGGGAAAGCCTGTTTTGTTTGCGAGGACGAGGAGAAAGAAGACGAATTATTATCGAAGAAACAGTGTCCTTATTGCCTTGTCACCCTTCCAAAATCTGGACAGAAAGTACTGCAGCACATGGCCGCCCACATTCATTATGATCCTGCAGTACAAAAGTCAAAGGAGCCATGCGGGCTCTGTCTACAGTATGACCAATGCACTATATACCTAATGAAAGGAAAGGGTGCAAATGCATCGCCAAAGATAGACAAAAAAGCTCAAAATGCACTGGCCTAATCGACTTTAACTACACGACTGCTGCGACTTCCACCGCTGCAAGCCCATGCTCAAACGTTCCCTTGAAATGCCCACTATGTCCATCGTCTTCAACAGCAGTCTGGCGCTATAATCTGTGTATACATATCCAGTCCTCACATCCTTACGCAGATCTTTTGGGACCACGAGCCCTTGTGGAAGATTACGAACACAGAGAAAAAGACTGTTAAAGGAGGTTTGGGACACACGTTTAGAAGCCAAAAACACGAACACGTACCTCAAAGAATACTCAAGGTGCACCTCTTATTATCTCGGAAGCCCACAGCTCTCGACTAACGTTGAGGTAAGCCTTATGTGATTATCACTATGAGTCTGGACTCATAATAACATTGCCTTCTATCAGGAATGAGACCGACAAACTTAAAGAATTGTCTGAATCAGATAAGTCAGAATCCGAAGATTCAGATGGGAACTTTGAACCTCAAGAGGATCACGATAACCTCCAGGACATCAGTGCTAATGTCGCACCTATCCAAACAGATTCTCGCCATGTGATAGAGCCTGAAAATGCGCAACTAATTACCCACACCCCGATGATTCCGATAGATGCTACTGTTGGAGCTAATGTCAGCCAATCCGAAGATGCAGAGATGATTTCACATACTCGCAAACGAAGGGCACCTACCACAATCTACGACTGTATTTGTGGGGAAGTTATCTCTTCGGATGAGACCTCAAAACCAGACTTGGTGATTGAATGTCAGCAACGAGGTTGCTAAACAAAATGGGTCAGTAAATAGCTGTTCCCTCACTGGCATTAAATTACTCACTTGTTTTTTGTAGTTCCACCTTGCTTGTGCAGATCTTGAGTATGTGATACCTAGATGGAAATGTAAGTCATGCGAGCCTCGAAAGATAAAGAAACGCAAAGGAATGGTGTAGTAATAGGTAGATACAACAGTTGTACAACAAGTCGACGACGATACACTCGGTACAATGACTAATAGGGTAATAAATTGAGACAACGTGACTTTCACGTGCCTTAGGTAGGTAGGTTAGTGGTATTGAGAGTGTTAAAAAAAAATCGACCCCATGTCTGATTTTTTTTTAGTGTCACCCCCTTGTTCTTATTAGCATGCTTTTTAAATTCTTTAATAGAATTCTTACGGCGAGAGCTCTTGCTCTGCACGGTGGTCCATGGACCCTGACCATCATTCTCATCAGAAGAAGAGGTGTAATTATTATCTATTTCCATAGTATTATCAACTACTGGAAGCCCAAGGGTGTCATCGCGAATAAAATTGTTCTCTTCTGATGCCTGATGATAAACAGGAGGCGGAGAATCAATCTCCTTCTCTTCATCAACGGAAGGAGAAGGGGGTCTCGATGCCACGACGTCACTGTAAGTGCGCCCTGGGTGTGTGAACATCGGCTGCGTCCGAATCGAGGTTCGGAAAGACTGGGGATGGCGACCGTTGGTCATCCGGATCAACAGCGGGAACGGGAACGAAGGGTATACCTGGGAGTCATAGTTTTTAGTTAATAAAATTTTTGAATGTTTACGTACTGGTTTTATAAATTGCAAAGGGGAAGGGTTGGCTGTCTTGAAGTGGAGGGCTCTGGTTGATCAGACCGGAGTGTACCAAACGTCGAAGACGGCGGGGGAGAGTAGAGAGATAAAAAGTAGAGGGTACTGTCAAAAATATGTGACAGTAGTGACTATCGTGACTGCGGGAGTATCGATAGCTTCGTACTGACACACGGAATGTATATGGTAGTGAGGCTTAAGCACTGAATAGACAGGTATAAATGCTAGTTATTCACTGGGGGATTGTATCTAGAACATGGCCTGTATTTATACTGTAGAATAGAGTCCTAAGACTATGTAAAAAGGGTCTAGATAAAAGAGGTAATATTCAGGGTTATTGGTAAGGAATGGTTTCAGATGAAAAAGGGATAGTAAAGAATGGAGAGGTATAACTCGTGTATAGGTCGACGGAATGGAATGAAGTCGAAATTAAAAGATAAGATAAAGAGACAGATAATCAGTCAGTAAGGAAAGTACCGGATCGTCACAAATAAAATCATGTGATTGTCTCTTTCATGACTCACTCTTGCGTTCTGACTCACATCCTGATTAGGTATCAGACTCTGACTCATATCAATACTGTTATGACTCATTCCTTCATTGACTCACTTATGACTCACATTGTAATAATTAGTTGTAGATACTCAAACACTTAAATAGCCAGTAGATACAATGATTGTTCTTTAGCTAGTTCTTCAGAATCATATCTCTACTTTACTTGATAAACGCTTTGGAACACTTTTAGTTCTTGATTACTTGACTGTCAACTTATCTCACACATGTCAGCTAGATATGTACCATTGTAACATACCATATGGTAGAAAGGACAATTACAGTGTTGCATATCATATGGGCTCAGTAATTCCTCTGAGCTGCTGAATATTATATATCCCTAAATGGGAATCTACACTGTATCATAAGATATGATTCAGTAATTACATTGAGGGTGCCATGTCTGGCTGGTTGGCTGGGGTATATTGCCTGCACTGCCCCCTTTCCCAAGCCCGCCCTGGAGTTCGGAAATAATTCCCGCTGTCAGAAACTTTTTCTTTTGGTCAAATGGAATTGCTGCGCAGCAAAAAATTGACAGAATTTGTACCAAATGGTGTGGTAGGTACGGAAATCGAAGTTTGCCTGTCCGGTCCCGCCCCAATGCCGCCTCCGAACATAATGTGACCTTCTTGAATATCAGGTATGCAGGGATGCATATGCATAACAAACATCCATGGTGTAGCAGTTTGTGTCTAGAATGGCAGTGCGTACTCCTGGGTTTCGACTCCTGCAATTAGTTATTTTTGGTGCAGGTGTCGGTATCAATTCTGTCCGGGTCTGACATGAGATGAGCAAAAGGAAAGAGACTAGCCATTATTGAAACTGTTCGTGTAGTGGTATTGCACAGATTTTAAGATATGACGTCCAGGGTTCGAAATGGGTCACTTTTTCTCTTTTATGGTGCAGCATTGCAGCATAGAATGTAGAGGTGCTGACCCAGTGCCGACCCAGTGTGCTTAGTGCGTAATTTAGACGTCACCGACCCGGTGCCCACCAATGCAGGTATCCCGACCTGTTCTATTTCGTTATTCTGTACAAATTCTGGATTGGAACATGTGCCGACCCGGTGCCTACTCGTTCAGCTATCCCGACCTGTTTTATTTTGTTATTGTGGACCAATTCTTAGGAAACCATTGCAATAACTGTATTGTCCAAAAAGTATATACATATAACCACAATACAGTAAACTATGCAAACCATTCATCATCCATGTCCACAAAGTCTTCAGGCCAATACACTTTTTTTGAGAGCCTTCATCAGCAAATCCTGATTTTTGTGCTAAAAATAGCACAAAACGATGCTACCGAGTACTATGTAGTACTACATAGCATGCCCTAGTGTCATAGCAAAGGTCCCCCTCTACATAGTGCCATGTAGTGCTAGCTAGCATCCCAAGGTTTGCTGATGTTGCTTTTGGGGACCGGCCACACCTTCAGACGAATTGGGAGGAAGCGAATAAGGATATAGACTGCGATGGGCAGGGCCTTCATCGTCATCGGATACCATATTGGAAAAGACGGGGCGGGTCGGGGGACAGGAGGGGCTCGGATATAATGCCGGCACATCCAAAGCGGGGGCGGACGTGGGGAGCGAAGCGGGGCTGAGGGTGGATTGGGCTCATCATCAGATGACATATTGGCCAGTGCAGTACGAGCACAAAGATGGGTGTCCGTCAGGGGGAGAATGGCTCATCATCAGACATGTTGTCCAATACTACGCGAGCATGGGAACGGATCAGAGACGGAGATAAAGCCGGGGCCAGGGCCGGAATATCCAAAGCGGGGCAGGCATAAGGGCAAGCAGGGACCGAGGGGGATTGGGCTCATCATCATCAGATGACATATTGGCCAATGCAGTACGAGCACGAGAGTGGAAGTCTACCGGGGAGAGAATGGCTTGTCGTCATCAGACATGTTGTCCAATGCGACGTGAGCATGGGAATGGATAAGAGACGGAGATAGGGCCGGTGCTGGTGCTGGGACATCCAAGGCAGGGGCGAGCATAAGGGCGAGCAGGGATCGAGGGGGATTGGGCTCTTCATCATCAGGCGACATATTGGCCAATGCGGTACGAGCACGAGAGCGGGAGTCCATTGGGGGGAGAATGGCTTGTCGTCACCAGACATGTTGTCCAATGCTACGCAAGCATGGGAGCCGGATGAGAGACGGGATAGGGCCAGCACCGGTGCCAGGACATCCAAGGCGGGGCAGGTGTGAGGACAAGCGGGGACCGAGGGGGGATTGGGCGCATCATCATCAGACGACATATTGGCCAATGCGGTGCGAGCACGAGAGCGGGAGTCTGCTGGATGAGAGAATGCCACGTCGTCATCAGACATGTTGTCCAATGCGACGCGAGCACGGGAAGGAACAACAGACGGTGATAGGGCCGGTGCCAGTGCCGGGACATCTAAAGCGGGGCAGGTGTGGGATTGCATATTGTTTATCAATGAAATGATCTCTACTTCATCATCATCGGACATGTTGGCCAAGGTGGCCCGTGAAAGACTGTGTGATGTAGGGGCGCAGACACAATTTGGATCTCGTCATCGCCGGACATGTTGACGAGGGCGGCGACTGGGGGCCGCGGACGTTTGTCATGGAGATAATTTCGACCTCATCGTCATCGGACATGTTGCAGAGGGCCATCTGAGCCAGACTCATTGTGTCTGGAACCGGAGCGGTAATCGGCACATGTCCCATCATATCATCGTCGGACACATTGCCGACAGTTGCCCGGGCAGTTTCCCGCATGTGGATACTGGAATGAGTGGACGCACATTGTTCTACAGGTGTTCATGATATCAGTAACTTTGTTTGGGAACAGACAAAATAACACCACACCAGTTCCTACTGTAATCCCTCGGATTGGGAATCATTCTCATCAATATTTCTGTCTTCCAACTCGATGCCATACCTGGTGTGAATCTCCGCCTGCTGAGATTGTCCAAGGCCGAAAACGTCTTCTCGAAGTCAGGCTTTCACCCCACGTCCAATGTGAGCAGTCCGGGAGAGGTATTGCCTCTGCCATGCCCGATTCTGTATCCCTTGCTGGTACGTTTTGCGGTTTCCTTCAGCACGGGCGGCCTCGTGCAGTTCATAGAATCCTGCAACACGGCATTCACAGAGTGAGCTTTCTGTCTCTGCAAGAAGTAGCAGCTCCCTGTTATGCCAAACGGCATTGACATTCATTTGATACAAATCGACAGCCATTTTTTGATATATGTCACACATGGGACAATCTGGGGCGGCACCGGGAACGGAGCGGGAATCTTGGGTACGGCAATAAGATCTATGCTTGGCATAGGGGGTGGAGTAGGTGAAGGAGGCCGGAATTGGGGGCTGTCGTCGCCTGGGGCCGCTGTCCTCGGTAGGACCAATTTTAGTTGTTCGCGATGGAATGACAGGGCAGCATTGAGCTTTTTGTCGTCAAGTGTTGTCGACGCTGCGTTGTTATTCCACCAATCGTACTTGTACTCGCGACACAGTGCGGTTTGTTTGATCAGATCGGGTGCTCGCAGCCAGGATGGCAATAAGCCTAGAATCGATAGGAAGCGGCAATTGACTGGATGACAATTGACAGAGAGATACAGCTAAAGAACGCAGGAATGACAGGGAGTGTCAAAAGCCAATCCCATGGCAGCTGCAATGCCAACATATTGTAAGAAAAATCTCTGCATAGCAAGGTATACATGTTGAGTGATATATTTGAATCAACAAACATGCACACTTATGGACTCTTTAAGGAGGCATGTTTGCATCCAATCTTGATGCCGATTCTCAGCTTCCGTCATTTTCAACAAAGCCGTATGAAGTCGTAGAATCCCCATATGCAATGCACCTCAAAACATCGCGAGTGACAACTGTCATCCGTGCCATTCTGCAGGCTAAAGGGATTGAAAGGTCAGATGGTGTTGTTCTTAGACATGACTAGTAGGCCTGATTACTGAGAGTGGGTGGTTGAAAATAAGATAGGTGGTTGAAAAACAAGATAGTTCTCATCAAATTTTGGCTACATTGATTTATAATTAGGGTTTGATCGTTGATATGATTGGTCAGCAATTATTGCCAATTGATGCCACAAGTCGGACTGCCGGTGTGCATATGCAACAAGTCCAGGTCACATTAAAGCTGGATGCCGACCCGGTCCCGTTGCCATTGATTTCCACCACCGGCTTTTGTTTATGAAATACGCCACAGTCCACTGCATCTCATATGAAACAAGCGTCTTCTCTTCATCCCACCTTTTAAACTGTGCTCTTGAGCGAAGCCAATGAACACGTTTAACTACCACTAATTAGAATGGCATAACAAAATGTGGAGCAAGCGACATACATTCAAGAATGGTCACAGGATCCATTTCTTCTTCCATGCTCAGGTCGCCTTCATCTTCCCCGGAATTCGGCACAGCACCGGGATCGGCATTTTCGCCGCGCATTCAAGGCAAAAGGCGTTGGCTCACAGAATGCCATATCCAGGACAGTCAAGTGTAGTGGAGCCAGCAAGGTTTGGATTCAAAATCATGGTACTTCCACGAACATCCTCTTTCTTTAGGACACGTAGTTTTTGTAGAGTGATATTGTCCGCACCCAGCTGGATTAACCAGGCGTGACAATGAGTATACACCTGGGAATGAAAAGATATTTTGTGGTTGGCTGCTTTGATTGTAGTCCGGGCCCGAGTCCGGACCCCTTTGTTCGGGGCATCTCTGTATACACTCAAATACAAGAAGGACTTCTCTGCAATGAGCTCGCCGGATTTGATCCAAATGACCGGTAGCCTGTTTGATTCGTGCTTCGAGTTCAGCGTTATTGTATCTATCACTGCAATTACCGTTAGATAGTAGACATAGCAAGTGTAGGTGAATGTCATCGTTGAGTTCACCGGCAACAGGTCGGGTCGGGATATCATCCCTGTCTTCCCAAATATCCAAGGGCTGGTCCGGTACAATAACACTTTGACTGGATATCTGAAGAACACCTGCAAGGCCTTGCAGGTGAGCGAGCTGTGTCATCTCTGCGGCCAGTTCTTCTCTTAATTTGTTCATTTTATCCCTATTGTCAATGTGATCCTCGTTAATCAGACGCCGTGTCCTAATTCGAATATCCAACCTTAAGCTGTGTCAATTGATTGGTAACTACAAAGGAAATGAATATTGACTCACTGTTTTTCTTCCACTAGCAGCGCAAATTCCAACCAAGATTCAACAACGGACTGGGGACAGACTGGGACAGACTGAGTCTCGGCAGAAATGTCCCTTCCGTCCCCCGATTTCGGCCAGACATTTGGCAGCATATACATCCATGACTTTCGGATTATCCAGCCACTCAGCCTCTGCATTCTCAATTTGTCTTGTCCACATGTCGACTGTGTCTGGCCCAGCTGCGGCACTGACTTTCAAAAGCAGCTATGGAACCTTTCTCTGTGTAGGTCGGCTTCTACAAATCATTTGGAAAAATACTTCCAAATTCCCAGAGCCTTTTATGATTTGAATCGCAGGCATGATCATTGAGAAGCTCTGCACGATGCGCAAGCGTTGCTGTCCGGGCAGCCCGAGAGATTGGATTCAAGTTCGACCAAAGTGATTCCAATATTTCACTGCAAACAGTTGCCGTGCCCGGGATGAACGTGGGGCGTAACAGAAAAAACATTCATCTTTGTGGGCATGAACGTGAAACATACCAATTGCCCGGTCAAGCTGTAGTCCGGGCAGAAGTAAATGTCTGATCCGTTGCAGAAGATAAATGAAATATTGACATATAATATCATATATCACCATTGCTCCTTGGTTCGGGTGAACCAGAGTGGAAGCGAGAGCCATTAAAAAGGAAAAATCCACGTTTTTTGCTGTTCGCCCTTTAAAAGATCGGCCATAGAGTTAGGGGCAAAGCATCCATGTCGAGCACATGCAAATGCCACAATGCCGGTAATGTTGCAGGCCGACGATGCAATCAGGGTGTTCTTGATAGCCTTGAATGTATTCTCACAAGGTGTGCCCTGTGGAAAACTTTTAGTCGGGGCGGGATCGGGACGGCATAGGCTCGGGACAGGGCACTCACAGTTAATTATTCTATTGCATGTTTCAGGAATGAATCATATTCAGCACGCAGCGGAATCATGCCTCCTCCTTCTGACAGCCATATATCCTGCGACAGCTTTTCTGTCCGAACATGATCTGCCTTGAAATTTCCATCGGCAACAAATATTTGTTTATACACCCAGCGATTTGGGTCGTCTTTCCAATTGTCCGGCAAGTTAACCCCGACCTGGGGGCATGCTGGGCAGTAGTTTGCAAGTTCACCTTTGCAAACTTCAGTAGCTTGTTTACTGTTGTGGCCAGCAAATCCTGCCCACTTAAGTTTCTTCATCCATCACCACAAACATGTCATACGGCGAAATTTGTTGTATAAATTGATGACACTGGACGGAGCAATCTGTTACAACTTCAAGCTTATATTCACGTGCGTGGATAAAGCCAACAGTCAAGTAGTCAAGAACAGTGAGTTCCAAGCGGTGTCAAGTAAGAGGAGGTTAGATTCTCAAGAACTAGCTAAAGAATACAGTGGATCCTTCCTGGTATAAATACTATGAACCGCACAGCAAGTTGAAACGAGTTTGAATGTTCATCAGCAGATGTATATAAGAATAGAGGAAACAGATCAAGTGTTCATCGAAAGATGTATCATAAAAGATAGAAGTGAAAGTCCATCAAAGATATGATGGAGTTTTGTAGATATGATGGAAAGCAAAGTTCATCAGAACATACGATGATGTATCAATGATGTGACGGATGACAAAGAAAAGGGAAAAGAAAAGAAAAGAAAAGAAAAGACTTGTTGTAACAATCACATGATGTTGTCCATCATGTGACAGGAAGGTTTTATATACGAAAAGGAAAAGAAAAAGGAAAAGCAAAAGAAAATAAAGTGTCCATAACACAATCGGGTTGGTTATCCGGCGCAATAGATTGTAAATTTGATAAGCCGATGCCTTGAGTTCCAAATTTGAGAGACGGAAGAAGTCAAGCATTTGAGCTGAGAACAACGTGCAGACGTGGTAGAAGCTCGTCGGTACCAATCTGCTTGCCATTAGGTCAAGCGGCAGAATGTTTGCGCCCCGGCATGAACAAGAAACCATAGCCAAGTGGTGAAGGTCGTTAGTGTGAACAACACAAACATACGAGTTATTCAGACCATCAGCAGTGGGAATGCTTTCGGTAAAGGCTGTTGTCATATCGGCATCACTGACATGTAGTGCTTCGAGATAGTTAGGAATAAACTGCACATCGGCATCGGCATTTGTGACTTCTGTCGCGTCGTCGGGCTCCTCATCCGACACTGTTTTGTCTTGTACTCGCGTCCGAATTGTTTTGCAATGACTGCATGTAGTGATCGAACTCTTGGTCGTTCCAGCTATAGTCTGCTGGTGGTGGTTCACTCTCCCATTCTTGCTGGTGAGTACCAGTACTATTTGCATTGTTTGATGCCGATGCTGATGCCGGTCCGGATGCCGATACCGGTTCCTTGCTCTCAAATCCTGCACCCTGTTGCTGGAGTTCTACCTGCTCCCGCTCATCTTTGGGCCGCTCAATGGATTCTAAATATCTTCTCTGAAATTCGAGAGCTGCACAGAGAGGATTGCCGTTGTGATGGGGTATTAGTAGGTAATTTCCAACTTCCCAAAGCTCGGCTTTGCGGAAATGGGAACCTGTCCACCGTTGAATTCTGTGCATAGGATTGTCTTGGTGTGTCTCACGCATGCAAGATCTACATAGCATTGTAGGCATACTGCAGTCCTGACAACGCCATACGGCCCGGAGCTTTGAAGCACAATGAATGCACTCAGAAAGCTCAGGTCGGAGTGATTCCCGGCTGAGCAATGCCCCCAGTAAATCATTTACTCTTTCGACAAACTGCAATATATAATCTCGTTGTGTCTTTTATTTGATCAGAGCATGAATTAAATGAATGTATATAAACCAGTCTGACCTTCCGTGTTTTTGGTTCTAGAACAGAGTCATCCACATCCAAGTCCATGTTGTGAAATGGATTGTCTTTGTTCTCTGGAACCATGTCAATTGGTGCTGAAGGCCCAGCAGTAGGTTCTGTCGCTTCACATTCAAGTGCAACTGCATACTTTTTGTCTTGACTCACCCATTCCGTGTGACAGTTTTCCTTGTTTCATATGTAATAGCGGCAGCGGCCTCAACATCACCTTCACGCAATATATTTCTGCGTGCCTCGTTCTTGTTTTTGTCGTTGAGAGGGCATTGTGAGAGAGAGAAATCTGTTGTAAAATTGCATATGAAAATTTACCATATATAACCGCATGATGGGTTATCAGGATCTAGACAATATCCGGTACTCTATTTGAAATAATATCTTGAAAATTTTCATCTGATTACAGCTTCCCTACAGACCTCTCTGTCGATTTGCGTACCACCCAGTTATTGCAAATATGGATGCTGCAACTATTGAACATCCTCCTACCCCAACAAACATATCTTCCAATCAGGGGGACCCCAAGGATGTGAACGACGATATCGGTCCAATACCAAATCCTGTCACTCCCAATGTCCTTGTCCGCCCAGATCGCCGTCAAGTAGTGTATAACATGGAAGAGCGGAAAGTGCTTGATGCCCATAAAGAAAGGTATCTCACATCAAAATCGGTGGAGGAACGTAAAAGTGTGGCAATGACATACATTCTGCCCGCTATATTTCAGTACTGGGATAGCATAGGCCAGGATATTGGAGACTCACAAACACAAACAAAAGTACATCAAGCTTTTGTTTTATTCCGAAAGTTAAAGTTTAAATGTTCTAAAAATACATTTGGGCGCCTGTTTGGTACTGTCAACATTATATAGAAGCTAGTTGCTTGGATGCAAAACACATGGCGTGGAACTAAAGTTGTAGAAACTGTAATTTTTGGGGGTGCCAATGAAAAGGACTGAAGTTTTATGGCGCACACGCAAGAACGATGTTTTTGCAGAGATCGCAAGTCTAATGGGACTTGATTCTGCATCCACTCAAACACCTAATTGGTTTGACTTTCGTATGAAAGCCCTGGGAAACATATTACAACGCATGTCAGCATTACAGCGGGAACAATTAGACAGACAAGGTTCAGAGATTGTGTCCGCAGAAAATCAAGACAATGACAGAAAACAACAGTCAGTAACATCCTTCTATGTGGGCCGGCTGAATCAAAGTGTCAAACAGGCTCGCCAAAAAAATGCCATTTCACAGTTCTCAAAACACGCAAAAAGGTCACTGGAACGAGATGGGGGTCTTATCCCTATCATTTGTGGCGTACACAGACTCGTCAGGCAAGCTTGTCGTCCAAGTGTAAGCAAATTTCTCCAATTTCCGACCAGCTCCCAAGCCCAGCACCGGCATTCTTTGTTCTTATCAAAGTTTTATAGCCTTGATCAGATGGCTGAACTTATGGAGGTCGATGCCCCTCTATTTGAAAGTCAGTATAGGCCTCAGGTACATCAAATGAAGCTCTATGTCATGGAATATATAAACAAAATCAAGAAGATCTTGAATCCCGGACCGACGTCATTGGCGCCAAACGGCACCAGCAATGATGTCCAGAACCTTACTCTGCAATTCGACCAGAACAGATTCCCAATCCTGCCTCAGGGATTGGACACAAAATCAGGCAACCTGCCTGTCAAGAAAGAACTTGATGAGATGATTCAGAAATATTTTGCGAAACATTACAGTGCGTCTACCTGATGGTCCGGCCAGCATTTCTAATCTGAAAATTCAAATAGAGCTAGCAACAAATGGTCGAAGCAAACATGTCCCGTACAAACAACTGCAGGAAAATCAGGAACGGTTTATACTTCTGGAATATCTCCCCACGGATTTGCTATCAAAGACCCTCACGACCTGACATTGCCTAACTTAATATCACTTATAGACCACATTTTGGGGAGACAGGAAACACATCCCATAAGCCATGTGTTTCGCTTCTCTATTGTCAATGCCAAACAAAAAGGTTATGAACCCATCCGGACACATTATCTGGATGACAGTCAGCAAGAAGAGTCCGGCGCCCGATGCCGATGCCGATGCAAGTCCGTCTGCTGCAGGCTCACAAAAACCAAAACCTTCCACACAAAAAAGGCAAACGCAAGGCTCAGAATACGGATGGGCAAAATGTTTTCAGGATCGGAGATGGCCTCTTACAAATGAGTCCCGCTCCGCAGTCCGAGCCAGACATACCGGCACACATACCCCCTCGCTGCCGATAAAGGCAAAGAGAAAGCCATTGGACTAGATCCAGATGTTGTGGATCATGGTGAACAATGGGATCTGGACCTTATGGGTGTTCCACCCACATTCTTTCATCTACCAGAGGTTAGTCCGGCCAACGACATCCACGGTGGGCATAAACACCTGAATCCATGGGACTGGGGAACAAATGTGGAACCTTATCATGAATTAAGTTACAATGCTTGCCAAACAGTTTCAGATCCTTTCACCGCTGGGCCATCCAATGCCGAAATACCTTTAGGACCATTGAATGCCAATCCCGACGACAGACTTGATAACATGGCATATATCAGAAATTTCAGTGACAGCCAAAACATGTTTTACAACAGTCAGACAGTGTTTGGTAACGAAAACTCCAACCTCTACTGACTTCAGAACACACAGGGACATGCCTTCATGTCGAATTTAAATGACAATAGCGACGGCATTTTGAACCCCATTGCCGCCCCCTTTCCCGTCCCGGACTATGATGAACAACACGCTGGTGGTACATGGTTCTGACAATGTCAATTCACCATTAATGTACATTGAGTCGCATATTAAACCCCCAAGAACTAAAAGAAAGTCAAGAATTGTGGTCCCTATTCCATCATCATCCGTTGTCACAGAAGTTCCGGCTTCCCAACTTTGTCGACGATATAGCAGAGCCAATGATCAGGGGCGGGCTCCGGTGCCGGCGCCGTATCTCAAATCACTACACGACTTGACCAGAAAGAACTATGTCTCAGCACTGAAGACTCAATTGCTATCCCTGCTAACATAAAAGCCAGACCATCCACTGGGACAGAACGCAGCGCTGAACACTTGATTGGTATGCCTGCTTACATGGAAGCCAGATCATTGATCAAGGTGGAACCTGGTGCCGGTGCCGGTATCGTGTCTCATATCTCCAGGAGTGAAACATTGCATGCCATGGGATCTACCTCTCGCGGCTGGTCTCAACACCGAAGACACTATAGCTTTGCCTGCTGTCAGTACAAAGAGGGCAGTCCGGACTTTGGACACGTTGGCATTACTTGAATCCGAGTCCGATAGACTACGGGTCAGTGGCCCGCGTAAACGCATACATAGGATCAGGGAATAGTGTCACATCTCCTGTAGAGACAAGAAAACATAGAGACAAGAAAACATAGTTATATTTTACAGATATAAACTCCTACTATGTATATTATAACAAACAAAAACCTGTGCGAAACTACACTGGAGCATATGTTACAACCAAAAAAAAACACGCCAGCAATTTTATCTGACTACTTGGCGTCCATGTCGTCCCCGCTGTTGTGGTCAACCAAGGTGCTTCGGTGACTGAGAGGGCTCACAGGTGTGGGCCTCCTCATAATCACCACCACTGTTTGGGAATTGCCAGTTGATGTCGACGGGGCAGAATCGGCGCCAGAGCGGGAAGCAAGTGGCGGCCAGGAACAGTAGCCCTCGGAGCTGGACGTCACTATTGGAAGCGATGGCTGCGATCCGACCGATGATTGTGCTGGGGTGCTGTGCTCTCTCGCGAGGGGGCAACTTTGGCTGCTGGTTGTCATCTGTTTGCATTTCGTCAAAGCCTGTGAATGTCGTTTCTGGCGGGGGACCTTCCTGTTGCCCCATGTCAACATCCTCAATTGCTGAAGCGGGCACTGTAGCGGGACCTGGATTGTAGCACCAAATGACGGCGCCAGTGACATTGTGATAAATACAGCCGTGACTTGGACAGTTGGGATCAAACTTACGATGAAGGTACATGTCTGGGATTAATGCAGGACAGACGGATTCCTCGCGGAACTGATGATGGAATGTCCGTTCGCGAAAGTGATGGGAGGCAAAGGAACAACTGGCATGGACTCCGGCAGCGGTAATGGTGGCGTGTGCGGTTGGTCCAACACACAGTTCCAATGCTGTTGGGTGAGTCATAGTATCGGGCATGATTTGCATAGAGGGGGGGAAGACTTTGAGGCTCGACTGTTTCCGCGACTGTTTCCGATGGCGGAGTAGTGACAAGTGGTGAATGTGGATGCTGGTCAATGACAGTTGTTGCTGCACTGCTGGAATTTACTCCAGACCCAGAATTGGCAGCACTTAAAGTGGTGGCCATCCGAGCTGAAGGCACTTGTCTCTGTAGCCTGGCTACAAGACCCTCCAGCTCTGCGACAGCGTTGCAGAGGTCCCCAATTTTGTTGTCAAACTTTTGAATGACATCTGCATTTTTACGGACTTGCTCCCGGGCCTTGTCCGTTGCCTTTTGTGGCGGGCCACCTCCTCCTCCAACTTCTCAATGCGATCTTCAAGCTGCGGCACAATGTTGTCCAAAGCCCTCCAGTGCTCAATGTCTTCTGCAGTGATATCTAAGAATACTTTAGCTTTTTGATTTCCATACAAACAAGGGAATAACTTACCTGCCAAGGCCGTGTTGAAAGCGATCCTGGACACTCCATCCATCCTTGCTCTCTTTGTGGCCGGCATTTCTGCCGCCCCCTTCCCTCCGCTTGCATTGCGTTCCCTTCCCCTTCCCCTTCCCCTTCCCTTGTCCTTCTTCCCATCATTTTTGAGTCCCGTCTGACATGCTGTATGAGTTAGGGCACAGTAAAAGCACGACCCACCACTCTTACAACCTTCTACCTGCATGCAGTCCAGTTTTCTCTTCTTGCATTGCAGGCACATCACCACGTAGGCACAATTGGAGCGTTTGGGGGTGGGCGCGTTGGCCGGTCCGCCGCCGTGCTGCACAGTCTCCAGGATCCAGGTAGCACCTTTGTGACATGAGGATTGTCGTCGTCCTCGTCGTCCTCATCCTCGTTGTTTTCACTGGGGTCATTGCCTTTGTCATCCTCACCCTCAGCATCGTCGTCTTCATCTTCCTCCTCCATTGGCTTGATGGACCTTTTGCACTTTTTCCCGGTGCTGCGCTCTGATGCCGGCTTCGTATTCCCCAAAAGAATATCATGGCCGGAGTCCGGCGCCATTGTGCATTTCCTTGTCCTCTCCCACTGAATGAAGCACCTGCGATGCCCTTTTGACGTTCGGCGTGATCGTCATCCTGGACAGCTCAATGGAGGGAGGATGGATTCGTTGGAGAGCTGTTGGGCAGAGTGGGGAAGCTATGTGACAGAAAGTGTGTGATGACGCTGGTTCAGGCATATCAAATATTTGCAATGCTAGTAGGTGATGGCGCATACCAGTGGACAAGGCCGGGATGTTACCCCAGACTTGCATAGTCTTTGATTTTGGCCAGGGCTTTGACCCCGAGGCTTTCTGCGGCCCCTTTGATCCTGAGGCCTCCTGTGGCCCTGGCCTCGTTGCTTTGGATTTGATTGGGTTGGTATTGGGCTGCATTACCTGAGCCACGCAGGGCAAACCGGGACTGGGATCAGGACGGCAGATGCCCCTGCCATCTCGCCCCCGCTCCTTCTTTCCGTACCCACACCGTGTCCGACACCCGCTCTCGCTGCGCTCCTATTCTTCTCGACTCTTGTTCCTCCTTGAACCACCTCCCGTGACTGGCTTGTGCCCTCTTTTGTTTCTCGCCCTCCATACCGCCTCCTGCACTCTCTGCTGCGTATCCAGTTTCTGCATGTTGTTGTTCCTTGGGTTTGGCACGATTTTTGTACTTTGCCTCAAATTGGGCAGGGTTGAAATTGGGGTTTGCGTGTATACTATAGTATTTGTACACAGGGGTCCAGAAGAACAGGTGGCGGTGGGCTTCAATTGTCTCCTTGAACAGGCCGTCCTCCTCAACAATCAAAACATTTCTCTATATCTTTAGTCAGAATATTTTTATCATCAACACGGCAAATGCACTTACCAAACTTGCCTTCTGTGCCTTAAAAACCTCCAGGATATTGCCGTTTTCGCACCTTTCTGGATCAAGTTTTCAAGATGCAACATACAGCCAACAAGAGCATCAGAATTTCGCGAAGATCGTGTTGTTGGACATGTTTTGCTTTGAAAGTAGTAAGCTAGTAAGTGGGAGGCGGGTTTTGGATGCGAAAGTTGGCGGATCGGCACAGGGAGGTTTCGGTAATTGAAGGGCGCAAAAAATGCAATGATGGTAAACATCAACCTGCCATCAATATGCCAAATAGGTATCAATACTGCAGCCACAAACACGTTGTAGCCCCTAAACACTCAGTGTTCGAATCGCTGACTTGCTTTTGAACCACCATGCCTAATCCTGAGACACATACATCTGCAGTCCCAGAGGGCTATGCTCTGATCCCTCAGTCAGCACAAAGGAAAGATGGATACCTTGTCCTGTAATTCATACTTCCCGATCTCCTCCTGTCCCTTCAGGCACATCATGAGAAAAGAAACATGGAGACGACTATAGCAGAACGCAAAGTAAGTGCATTTGTATTAAACATGATCTTGCCCCTAGAGCTGCTCCAATGCCGGCTCCGTTCCGACGTTTGTGGTAACATATAATCCGGCTCCCGGTCCGGCCATACTCCGCTTCTTTGTCCGATGCTAATGTATATATATTTTGTTTCATCAGAGCTCTCAGGTGCTTAATTGGCCGTTCATTGAAATTGCAGAGGAACACATCAAGGTTCCACCAAATCCTGTAAGTCCAAAATCTGTATTTGATCGGCATTGTCCTAACGTTTATAAGGATTTGAGCAATGAGGAATGCCTCAATATTCATGCCGAAGTCATTGCAACCACAACCCGGCTCGGAGCCTCCTACAAGGATGCAGCAAATTGCCTGCATCTGGCTGAAGTCACAAAGTTGAAAGCCGTGGATCTTCACAAAAAGGTCTTGCTAATGAGTCAGAGTGCATGCAAAATGCTCTAATCGAATTTGAAAGAAAATATCAGGATAATGTGCATACCGACATGAGTGCAGTGGCCGGGGATGTCGGTATTGGAGGATCGGACACAGCACGGTCTGGCCAGAACGCAACTGGTGCTCCGGAATGCGATAATTCGGGCAAAGGCAAGAGCAAGGGCAAAGGCAAGGCCCGGATGGTCTACGAATAGTTAAATATTCTTTCTATCTGTTTTTATGTATAAAAATACATCTCATACAAGGAGAATACCACTCAATGGAACTCAGGTGCTTCGAAGCCCAAGAGATTTGCAATGCTGCTGTGCCGGAATTGGGTCGGACACGGCATTTGTACTGACTTTCCGTTTGCTTTAATTCTACCACACACTGCCTTCATTCAGGACAGTAGTGAGATATTCATGTCTGGTCCGTGCTCAAGAATTTTGTTTGAAGCACCTGAGCATGAATGACAAAGATGACTCTCATTTTTGCCTTAGCGCAAACGGGTATTTTGAAACATACAGGACAAGAATGCCGTGTCTGCCCCGCGCCCATGGATACAAATGGGCATTTTCAAACCATGCGGGAAGTGAAAAATGCTATGCAATAAATGAGATTGTTAATGTCCACTCGTGTCCTGGTCCCGTGCTGTCCCGCGCCCGTCCCAACCCGTTGACATGAATTCTTCCTCCTTTAATTTTTGTCTTACAGACTATGGAATATCAGTCATTCTCAGGTGTTACACATGCAAGTAAACATTTCGGGTCGGACATGGGCCAGAACACTCATTTCGGACATGGGTCAGAGAGGCAATTTTACTACTTTTGACCGAATGGGAGACAGAACAAGTATAATTTCATGCATTTTGTAAATTTAGTGCAATCCATCCTAAAATGGGACATAAAATGAGAAAGCCGACGTCCGACCCGGTCCTGACCCGGTCCTGACCTGACCAGCGGAATGTGCAAACCATCCAATCCTTTCATGTGAGGGATAAATGGGGCATGTATCTATCAAGTGGTCAGATTGCCTCCATTCACTGGCCCATACAATATGGTACAGTGTGGATTACCATTTAAAGATAGGGCACATTCAGCGGCTCAAAGGAATTATTGAATCCATATGAAATGCTACATTGTAACTGTACTTTGTATCATATACTATACTACAGTGTAACATCAGTATGTGCACATGTGAATATAAGTCTGAAGTCATAATAAAGAACTAGCTCATCTACAAATCTTGCTCACTATCCAGCAGACAAGACCTCCAAACCCTGAAACAAAAAACAGCACCACCAAAAAGCAGAATAGCTGCTACCAACAGCTTAAACAAAGGATCTCCAGAAAGAAGACATTGGCCACAAACCCCAAACCCATCTGGACAAAGTACTGAAGGAATTGAATCCAACAACAACAAAGAACCACCAACATCACTATTTGACCTATTATCAACACTGGTGATAAATCAGGAAGACAACAATATGGTTGAAACCAATGGAACCAAAAAAAAGAAATTGACATCAACAAGCCAACCACATTTAATGGAGACAGAACCAAGGTCAAAGCATTCCTGCAAGAATGTTATGTTTACCTTGACATAAATTCGGACACCTACAACACTGAGAAGAAAAAGATAGCCTTCATTCTATCTTTTTGCAACAAAAAAGAAGCCAAACTATGGAAAAAACAGTACTTGACCTCTAAAACCAAAGAAAACAAAACCATTGAATGGGACACCTTCAGAACATTCTTAGACAAGTTCAATGAAGTCTTCACACCAGTGGATGAGACCAGATCAGCAATGAACAAAATCTATAGACTTCGACAGACACCTGAAGTAGAGGTGGAAACCATTATCACCAAGTTCAAACTATTGGTTGGACAAGCAAATCTAGGAATGGAAACAGACTCAGACCATGCTCATCTTATAGGCCTATTCCAAAAGGTTCTCTTACCTTCACTCACCAACAAAATCATGCACTCTGATGATTTCCCAAGAACAATCCAAGGATGGTACAAAAAGCGATACAGTTTGACACCAACTTTAGGCTGGCTCAAACCTTTAGAGATGAAACCAAAACCAGGAGAAAGATAGTACAATGGAACAACTATCCAAGAAACACCAGAGACTCTAGCACCTCCAACAAAATGGACACCAACACTATGACAGCAGAGGAACAAACTGAATTAATCAAGAAAGGTGCCTGTTTCAGGTGCAGACAACAAGGGCATCTATCTCGAGATTGCCCACAAAAGGACCAATGAATCAGAACAGAAACCAGGGACAACAGAACAAAAAATGGACCCCAAAGGAACTCCATGCCCATATTAGGAGCCTAAATAATGATGAAAGAGATGAGCTCACCAATCTTATGGTCAAGATGGGATTCAAAGAAAACAAGGGTTTTTAAAGAATAGAAATGGGATGATGTTGGTCTCTCCTTATATGAACATACAATCTGTACTTATGGCAACAATTGAGAATAAAACCATACTTCTTCCAGTTTCATTTTCCATGAAGAAATAAAATAGTTCACAAATCATCAAAGCCTCTGCACTTCTAGACTCAGGAGTGGGAGGAAAATTCATTGACCAAAACTATGTATGAAAACTCAGACTGGAAACCCAACCTCTGGAAAAGTTAATCCAAGTCTATAACATGGACAGAACCCCAAACAAAAGAGGACCATTTCATCATTTATAAATCTAGACCTGAAAATCTGAAACCAAAGTCATAACCTTGCTGAACTCAGCATGTTCACTTTAAAGCTTAGTCAATTTTTGGTCAATTCTTATTCAGCTGCTGCCAGAAGCCTCATAAGCAGGCAACCACCTGAAGTATAGAAATAATGTTTTAAAAGGGAAGAAAAATATTCCGCCAATTGAAAGAATAAAAACAACTGAACTGAGAAAACAAAAAAATGATCAAGTAATGTACAGCATTAAAGCATCTCCCTTCCATCCGCCCAAGTACTACAAGCCGCCACGCAGCAGGCACCAATTATCGAGTTATCGAAATACCGATAACCTATCGCGAGATGCCCATCTTCAAAAGCGCGCCAACGACATCGACCTCGTCCCAGCGCGAGTCCACGGCACCCGTACCTTCAGACGCCGCATATTTCCTCCGTTGGATATAAAAAAGGGTATTTCGGAAGTGTTTCGTGATCATTTCCGGTGTTTGGATACCTTCGATGAGACCGGGAGGCGCGCGCTGTGATGGATGGACATCGGGAGAAGAGATGTTGTCGATACTTGACGTGATGAGTTCGACGAGACTGTTTACGAATTTAGGAGCGACCTGGAGGGGACTGTTTAGAAGGGGATATATGTTGAGAAAGAAAATGCAATCTTACGGCTGGGGCCCCGCGGTCAAGGTAGTACAGATACTGATCGAGGGCATCACAGTAGAGCTGAACGGTAACAATCTCTTCAATCGCCGAGTTGGCGATCCGCAGAGATTTCTGAAGACATTCAAGTACGCGTTTGCTGTCTTGGTGGGGGTACTAGCAGAATATCAAATCAGTGTTGATGCGCGCGCGAGAGCAACCAAGGTACTCACTGCCTTCGCTGTCGTTTCTCCGTCTTCCTTTGCCGTAGCCGGTTTCTCAGAAACGACAGGTTTTTCAGCAGGCTCAGCCTCTCCATCCGCAGGCGATTGTACTTCTTGCCACCACAGATGACTAGCCAGACCAACAGCAGTAGCCTGATGACTTTTCTTCAACAGCTTCGCACCATGCAATGCCGCCTTGGTGATAAGAGTATCGAAGTTGTCGACATTGAACACTTTCGCGCCAGCCAAAGTACCAATTATCAGCGTAATAGCCTGCAGCTGAGAGCGCGACTCTGAGATGCTATCTTCATAAACGCTGAATGCTTGCACGTAAAAGTCGTATGCAAGATCTTCAAAACCGCATTCATCGGCAATTTGTGCAGCCAGGAGGAACAACCGCAGGGCAATATTAGGTGCATCCACAGTGGTGGCGAGGATCGAGGTGAGTTGACGGATAAATTTCAAGATGGTTGAGACTTTAGTTTCCCAGTCGACCTCCTAGATAAACCGAAATGAGATGAAAAATAGAAAATAGCAGGAACCAGAAAACCGTACGTCATGTTCCCGATTCTTATACCGTCTGCAGAGTTTGATGGATGATGTAATCAGAGCAGGGAATGTGAACCTCATCCGTTCTCCACCCATGTCGAAGTGTTTGCGAGCAATTTGAAGCAACTTTGAGTTTTTATCAGCGTCCACAAAGAATACGAAAAGACGATCTCACTAACTTCGAATTGAATGTCCAGTGATTCTGCACGGAACAGATGCACCATTCTTGCAACCCATCCTTGCTCTTCCGCTAGCTCCTCCCTCTCCATGAAGTACGGTCCCTGCCTTCTTACATCCCGTGAGGTAGGTATCTGGCCATTGGGAGCAGACGACGGTCCTGAGTCGGTCTGATCTTTTATAAGAACATGGCACAACTCCAGCACACCGTCAACATCCTCCGGCGTCTCAATGATTGTTTCGTTCTTGAGAACCGATGACACGATAGAGTGGGCAATAGATCGACGGGTGGTGAAGAGTTGCTTTGTCAGTAGGGGAACGTAGTTGGGAATGGCGAGCAGTGTGAGCACAGATTGATACGAGTTGATAGGCGCGACAAGCAATGATGCAAGATTCGCTGTCGTTTGTTGGGTGTTTAATTCAGGGCTATCGACCGATCAGTATCATTGAGTGATTAAAAATACGGTTGCAACATACTTGTCTGCATACTCCTTAATTTTATCAGCAGCAAATCCGAGTACTTGGTCAACGTATTCCAGTCTGTCAGGGTAGCAGCTTAACGACAAATTGGTCAAGGACACGAAAAGCGCTGTAATATCCTGTATTGAGAGATCCGGACGAGCCTAAGACAAGACAAGATCTTGAGTAAGCTAAAAATGATGTAACCAGAATACGCGACACACCTTGATGAGTTCAACAACCTGCTTCCAGAACACTTCGAATAACTGCACATCCTCCGGCACTCCACGGAATTTACGGACAGGTGTTCCCTCCTTATCCTTGCCTTTACCAACATTCTCTTCAACTGTAGGGGTCTCTGCCACAGGAGACTTGGGCGACTCAAAAACGGTGGACGCGGTGGCTGGTGTAGGAGGCGAACCCCAGGCATCTATTTCGGAAGTTGTTGAAGTCGGCGAGCTCGCGCGATATGCACCGTTTTCACGAGCTTTAGCCTTCTGTAACTTGACCTTCTCGGCGAGACGTCGCGCAGCAGCTTCTTCTTGACGCTTTGTCTCCTCCGGGTCTTCATTCTCCGCTTCACGCGCAGCATAGGATGCTAAACGGTCGATGAGGGCGATGACAATCTGCTTGATGTTGACTTTAGGATGTAATTGAGCAGTCGCGGAAAGGAAAGGTCCGAGCGTGTGTAGGTGGAATTCATCGGTAAAAACCTATTTGAAGAAGCTTAGATAGCCTTTTCAAAATATGCAAAAATACTGACCTGGATGACGACCTCCATAAGGTATTCCTGGGCAATGATATCTTTACAGTTCACAACCTGCTCCAGGATGCTGGGGAGGATAGTCTTCTGATACATCTCCAGATCCACACCGTCTAACTGACTCAACCTGACAAGATTGGTACCAACAAGAATACGAAGTTCCCGACGCTCCATTTCTCGCTTCTCGCGATCCCTAGAATGTCCTTGATGCTGAAGCCGTACCCATAGTTTGTTCATTTCAATGAAGTTGGTCAGGACGAAAGAAATGGAGTCTTGCAGGTTTCCAGCCGGTCTTTGGACAACTTTAAAAACATAGAACATTGAATCATGGTTGGAAACACGCACCCTGGCTCAAGTCCCACTGGGAGATGATCCCTCGTCTGGCCGCTCAGATAGTGTCGAAGGAACAGTCCACGGATGGGGTGCAGAACTCCACGCGACATTTCCATCATATCCTTCATAATTTCCTTCACGGGTGCGTCTGGGATTGACATATAGACCGAACCGACGGTAATCATAAGATACAGACGCGGAATGATATTGCCCGCGTATTGGACCAGTTCGTAAAGGTCTGCCAGGTGGTGTCGCGACTGCGTATGCGCCTCATACAAGTAGTTCGATAGATGTCGCAGAGCGTCGAATACGGCCATATCTGTACGTAGTATTGTGAAATAGGGATGACGACCCGCAGCGACCCTAACTCACATAGCTCGTAATACTGCTTTGGAGATAGAGACGAGGTCCGAAGTTCTGCAAGCATCAAGCTCGCACTCTTCAAAGCGTCCATAAGTTGGTCCAGTTCCTGCCATTAATTACGGGCCATAAGCATCACGAGATTTGTTCAGCAATTTGGGACTGACTAGGTGTCTCTTCATTTGCTGAACTTGGATTTTGACTGTGTTGAGGGCCTCGCTAAGTAGCTTGCCCTCCTCCATTACCGGAGAAGCCATTGTTGTGGTTGTGGTCGCCAGCGCGGACGAAACCCTGTTAACAGGCGGGATATTACTGGTGTGGGTGTCGAGGGATACAACTTGTCACTCAGTGCGCACGAATCCTGTTTGGCTGCGCTTTGGTCTATCATTTGTCAGCAATATTTCCCGTCACTGCTTAGCAAACGTGTTATCGGGGCTGGTTGGACGGGCGCCTCCGCAAAGCTACATGTATATGGTCTCGACCAACTATCTCAGCCAGTCTTTTTATGCATATTATCAGATCCGACGGTACTGAAGTCCACTGTCATTCTGTCTTCAGCATCTGTATTGTAATACAATCTAAATTCAATATACACAAACTCGAGAGAGAAAACAGACCACAGGCGAAAAAAAAATAAATGACGGTTGAAGAATAACGAAGGGTATATAGGACAATGCCACACCGTACAACAACACTAAAATGAAAAAGAAAGAATTCTACAGAATGGGGCATATCTTCCACGAAGCTCAACAACCACTGGCATTATCTCCCATGTAGCACGCCGTTCAACCCGAGCAACGACGATGGTGTCTGTGCCTGCGCTCGGGGATGCGACCTCCTTCCTGACCCGCTCTCGCTCTCTCCACCTCGGCCCGCATGACGCGACCCCGAATGTGTGGAACCTCGCAAGTCACTGGAAGCATGAAGCCAAAATCCCGACGGACTCAGCGGCGACGACGCTGAAGGATCTGAAGACGACGACGAGGTGACCGGCCGGAACGTGGGCGAGGTGCTGATCTGCAAAAGCAGAGACGCAGCCGACTCGTCTTCCGGTGTTCTTACGCTCGAGGTGCCGCTCGTGCTAGCGCCGTTGGCATCGGTCATCTTGGAGGTAGAACGGGCGCCGGATTTGTTGCTGTCACTGCTACTGGCACTAGCACTGGAACTGGAATTAGTCGATGAGCTGACCATGGCGGCAGTAGCGACTGGGCCAAGGTTCAGCAGTGGCGGAATCGTGGACGAGCGGACTGGATCAAAGTGGGTCGATGAGGGTGGTGATGGGAGATATGACATTGGAGTGGATAAAGGACCTACGCCGACTGGAGACGTCGACGAATGCGAGCGCGCACGGGAATTGACTGTCGGGAAAAGCTGCGGGTCTATCATGGAGTTGCCGTTGTAACTCGGGTGCTGGTCGGGCAACCATGAAGAGATAGGGGGAGGCGCTCGGACGACTCATTCTGTGCTTGAGAATTGGTATAGGTAGGCGCCCTATCGTCAAGCTCCGGTTCTAGATCTAAACTGGACCGACGAGGGATTTTCGCCGGTCGTGAAGACTTGTTAGGGGCGCATTGTCGCCCCGAATGATGCTGTCGTTGATGAGGATGGTAAGAATCGTCGGCGGCGTCTTCATCCTCCATGTGGAAACGTTTCCGTTTCTTGACGCGTGTTGCAGATCCAGGTTCAGCACTGCAATTTGGGCATGTAGGCCAAATACTTGTGAGGGAAGGAGCGAGAGCTGGAGTTGGAGCTGGAGGTGCGGGTGTGAGTGCGGGTGTAGGAGTAGTGGTTAGGGTAGTAGCCTCCAAGATAGCAACACGCGCAAGAAGGTCCTGCAAGAACGCCACAGTTCTAACAAGAATCTCGAGCTTGAACTCCTTCTCCTTCTCTTCTTTCTTCCCTGAAACTTTAGCTTTAGGTTTTGGTTTCGATTTCGACTTTCCCGAGCCATCCTCGTAGTCGTCATCGTCCTCATCCTCATCACCCCGCTCGTCATCTGTTACTGTCACGGGTTTCGGGGTTGGCCATAATTAGCTGGCACGAGCTGCTTGAGCGTGGCTAAGGCGTCATTGATCTTCGTGCGCCTAGCTTTCTCGATGATAGAGTGATTAAGCCGGCGTTGGGCTTCCCGTGCGGAGCGAGAGAGGGGTCCCGGTTTGCGTCCGCGCTTGGCAGGTGCGGGAGGGGGTTCAAGCTCTGCAGCTGTTGTACTTTCTCGAGGGGTATAAGCGCGCATTGGAAGAATGGCACGAAGTTGCGAATGAGATGGCGTTGAGTGGGCCTCAATGTCAGTGGGAGTCGCTGTGGGTTTGGCAGAGGAGACCGATACGTTGGTGCGCTTTGCACGTCTAGGGGGATTACAACTTGCTGCGTAGAGATCTTTCGGAGCCTCTGGCATGGATAAGTTGGTGGTGGGAAGTGAAATGGGCAGCGTTAGTGAAGCGGCATTGGAAAGGTGACTTTATTGGCGTTCCAATTCTTGAATGGCAATCGTGCCATGGTCGGCTCAGGGCTATCCTGGGCTATCAAGGGAGCAAGTTGGGTTGCTCGTGTGCCCAAGAAACGTGCAAGAGATATCTCTCCGGCACACGACCACGAAAGCCATCTCGTGATTGGCTGGTGCCAACACACGTTCGCCAGCCAAAGTCGCGCACAAGAGTGGCATTGATCCATTCGAAAACCCCAAGCGGGGCTCCTGACATGCCTATAAATGTAAACTTACCATCTTGGTGATTCTAGCGATCGTTAAGCCAGGGCACGTTTATTGATGACCTCTAAATCCTCCAAAGATGCACAGTTCTGTGAAAATCGCGTGCAGTCCTTGGGAGTAAGAAGGTGCAGAACGCTTACTTATAACACGTATCTGTATCCTTATCTTTGAAGAAGATATGTCATTGCACTAAGCTCGTGCTCCCCATTCAACATTGTCTTTGGCAGGCTAGGCAATCCAGGGCTGTCAATGAAATTCTCAACCGCTGCACAGGTTTGCGGTTGCTGGTAATGTCAAGGCGGCTTGATAATCTTGGACAGTAACGGATCCGAACAACAGGTAACTTGGCTATTCATTGTTATTATCCTTGGACAGAACCAGTTAAACTGGGTCAGAAGTCGAAAGTCGAGCGCTGAGCAAGAGATGGACCAATCGAGTCTCGATGGCCAGGCCCTGGGCTCATCACTTCTTTTCGGGCATTTATTTGTGTGCATTGTGCCGTTGTTGTGGTGGGCAAATAGCAGCTCGGAGTTTGATTAGTCAGAAAAAGGCTGGGTATACGAGCCTAATGTCACTACTTTGACCTCTTTCCTAACCTCCTATTAATGATGGCCTCAATTGCTCCTCGAATCCTCCTGGTTTCCCTTCAAGCTTCAATGTTCAAATCGAGAGCTTCTGATTACCATGAGGCCTATGGAGAGAGACTCAGTGCTTGACAAATGCTTGATTCCTGGCGTATCTCGAGAGTTAATTGTTCAAACTTGTCGGTTCCAAAGGGCCCATATTGCATCTTGGGATGTACCAGAGATGACGGATGAAGCAAACAAACTGGTGAAACGGATCTAGTTGAAGTCTTGCAAGTTGTCCAGCACATGATACGAACACGAGGCAAGTCTAACCCTGGGGCCACCGGTCGGCTACTCTTAGTATCTGCCTAGCTTTGTCTATCAAGCTATCAAGCTCCTTACTAGTCGGATCTCTTTTTCTGTAGGTCCTGTATAGGTTCGTTTTCATTTTGATCTTTTTCTTTCTTTAACTCACCTCAAATAAGAACCGGAAACGATCCGCCCAGCCTACGCGTCTTATCCTATTCTCTGCTCACGGCTAATTTTGACCATGAGCATCTGTATTGGTGATCCGTCGACCCACGCGGCCTCTTTCACTATTGTTTTCTCTCCGAGAGGCAAGGCTAATCTCAGTACAACTCCCAGAGACTGTGAAGCGCAGCCTACTGCAAATAGTAGTAGACACCCAGGTGGATTACCCTCGTGAACGTTCCAAGATGCTGATACGCCGCATATCTCATGCGCTCGGTCATTCTCGGTCGAGTCATATCTATTTGGATTCCTTCAATCTTTAGCCCATGCGTTCCTGAGGAAGCGTGCCTACCTCCCGTACCCAAACTCTTGCTCTGGACTACTCGTTATTGTTCGGATTAACATCGATTCACAGATTCATTCTTCGCTCATGCCAGTGCCGACTATCTCCTCAAATAACTGTATTGCGACACCTTGCGACACCCAAGGATATCGATGCGGAAGATTGCAAACCCATGGCCAATCTCTTTGGCCAATTATTATTTTCATACACTCAGACATCATTATTTTCATCAGATTCTTACAAAACGCATCTCCCCTTCGTCATGCTCGGTAAATGAAGCACTGCTGAACAAGTTTATGCTGGTGTATAACCGATAACGCATTTTTAAAATCTTTTCCAGAAGATTATGAATGCGTTGCCATGTATGTGGAAGACACTTCCTTATCGGGGAATACGACATATCAAGCTGTCATGTTGGAACGTGAGATGACTGTGTGACATTCGGGTTGTAAGATTGCACAATAAGCTCAAGAAAAAGATCTTTTCCTGGACGTCTATTCATGGTGGTAATACAGATATTCCTGAACGCATTGGATGTGATTTTTGTTGAGTCGCCCATATTTGCAAAAGCCATTGGTGGCTGGATAGCGACTGAATTGGTGGCATACATCCAAAAATATTCGTTCTGTCAAATTATTGTCAAAACTGGCCTCAATCTAAGACTGAATTGGCCCGCTTGATGCAATTGCATACCTATCATCACCGAGGTACAATACCGGCTTGGTTATAAGTAAGTATATTGAATTGGCCTTTTTTATTGTTCTATTTTTACTTCTTGGCCGCCGCCAGTCGTGCTTCCTTCAAGTTCCCTCCCGCTCACGGAAAACACAATTAGGAGTCAATACCGACTCGGTGCTTCTATTAATAAATAAATGGGGTACCGCATCTTTTTACCAGCCTATAAAGCTGGATAACTCCACTGTCCTCCGTCCCCAGGCTCTACTGCAACTCATCTGCACCATTGACGTTCTCTCAAGTCCTATTCATCCTCATAACCTGCAATGGACTCTTTCAGCGCCACCCTCACCATCGACTCCATCGAGGCTTTCGAGTCTATCCCCTCCGACGAGGAGCGAAACGGATCCGGAGGCAACGCTTACTGCGTTATTGCTTAAGCAATCCACCTCTATTACTTTCATCGGCATTATTCACTCTCATCATGCGTATGTTTTCATTCTACAACACGTCTCATATTCCTCAGTCTAATACGATGACCTTTCAGATTATCACGACATCATACCGCATTTTGTATTCGTTCGCACCATTCATCACCATTTGCATCATCATATTCATTGTCACCACCACCACCACCATACCACCACCGACCACATCATTATCATCACCATCGCTCACATTGCATAGCATCATTTTTGGGATTTATTGGGGGGAAAGAAGGGCGTATGCCAACCTAGGCATTTCTAGGGGCAGCCAAACTAATATAGCCATTTCGTCTTCAACATTATTGCTGTATTTGCTATAGGGAATCATTGTAGTTATCATTATCAGCGTTCATTATTCACTACTTGAGCCCGACATAAGTTGAACGAGAAAAAGGTATGGAGCATTCGTAGCCTGAAGTAACATTAATTATCCGGTGGGCATGTGCTCGAACCCGATTCCGGCCAAAGGCGGCGGTTTTACTGAAAAGACAATAAATTCTTGAAATGGGGTTATGGTTCCATACTTCTAGTGAAATGGCGTACTTACTCTTGGATACACTGACAATAATAACGAGAAGCCTGATCCGAGGGAAGCAGAACGGCCCCAGTTGAAGATCAGTGGGAAACATTTAATATCCTTGTGTTGCAAAATTGATGGTTTACAGGCCAATGCTTCTTCTGCCATTCAGACGAGCCCTGTTTCTTTCCTTCGTTTCTATGAAAGTTTCGGATATTCCGCGCGGGATAATTCGAACAAAAAGAAATTTAAGCCCGGCGAATGCATGGGCACGAGCATGAGCATTGAGCAATGCGTGTGTGGCGCACGGTAAATAAACTGGCAAAGTCGAGACAATTAGAACGTAGGCCACGATGTTCCCGTGGGAAAGGGGAATAAGGCACGCCTGGCACGGGCCAAAATGCCGAGTTTGACGCCCGTGTCAATGTTCGAAACCTAATATAGAACGAGACAATAAACGACCGGAGCAACCTCGAGGTTCTCGATAAATTTGGAATGACGAGCTCAGTGCTGAGAGAGAATGTCCAAGATAATTCGAAGTGGCTAAGACAGATTGAAGCTCGGTTTATAGCTACCTATCTCGTATCCCGTATTGGGACACCTCAAACGATCGACGTACGGGCCTGAGCTACCGAGAGCCAAAGGAAGCGACGTTTATTGTTATAAATTTTCTGTCAAAACCGTGTCTCGCATCCCACTTGAGGAAACTTACCTTTTTTAACTTACTATTGTCTTTTATGACGTGCTTCCCAAGATTGTGAATGGATTGTGAAAATGTGTTCTGAAGACCGTCGACAGTAATGTTTCGTCCGTATGTATTAGCATCCCAAAAGCCAAAACTAGGTTCCTGAAAGCTTCATCGGTGTGAGCTGAGCCATCTCTGTCTTACTGTAGGTACCCTGCCGCCTTTCATAGTCGACAATCCCATCAAAATTGGAGACGGATAAGGCCTCAAGCTACGGTGCCTTGGCTTCACTGGAAGCACGCGTTACAGCATGCGGTAGATATCATGCTCTCGAAATTCAGGATTAAAGCTGGTATAACATTATGTTAATAAACAAGATAGATGTAACTTAATCCGAAGCCCAGAATTCTGGGTCTACATGGTTCCCCAGGAAGGCAGCGCCGAGGCGACGCATCTCCTTCAAATACTTTCGGGAGCCCTGCTGCTCGTCAACAACAGCAGAGCCAAAACCTATGATAGTAGCTGAGTGCGCATCATCAATCAAGATATTATCAGGCCCGATATTCCGGTGACGGACTCCTGCTTGGTGGATATTTCTCAGAGCATGATGGCACGACGTACTGATGAGAGAGAAGTTAGCCTTTGAGACTCATGAAGATAATCGGAATGTTTACATTTCTTTAACCTTGAAATCATCTCGTCTATATGGAGAACTTTGGTTTAACTGCCTGAGAGATTGACCGCCGTGATCCATAACAAGTGCCAGAGTTTCGGAATCCTGGTCTTCAAAAAGCCCATGAACTGGTACAATACCCTCTACGAGTTCCTTCGAATAGGCCAGATGAGTATAAATTCGATACTCATCCCTTAGCCTAGCGTGCTGCTCGGCAGAGAATGCAAATTTGACGACGATATCATGCTGCAGCGTCTCACCAGACTCGAGAGTAATTGAGAGCATGGCAGGATGCGCTACGCCAACGGAGCCATCACCAAAGGTGCTTCGAGAACGAGTTCAAAGTATTCACTCGGGGAAATTTGATTTCTTTGTAGGTTTGAAATGCTCGTTGACGCCGTGAGCAAAGAGTTGCCAATGCGAAGGAAGGTCGCGGGAGCGGGAGAGCAATACACGCCGTATTTCAGAGTGAGCAATGCCACCTGTCTCTTGCTCATTTCTCGTGTAATCTATACATAGACAAAAATAAAAATCACTGAGTCACTCGCGAGTATAACTGTGGTTGTGTGTCGTTACCTGCTTGACAGATTCATCATTGTGGGTGGAGTGAGCGAATTTGATCCGTTTAGGCGCTCGCTGATCTTCATTGAGATCGCGGGCCGGTCTTTTACCAGTCTTGTCTTTTCTACGGTCCACCATTCTCACGAAGCGTTGGGTCATATCCTCTGCAATGGCTGTGTGAAGTCCGATGTGTAGCTTTCCATATGCTGGATCCCGACATTTGACAGGGTCAATCAAAGAGGAGAGATAGAGGGTCTGGGACTCTCGATGTCGAATACCGATCCGTTCGTACATGCCGCAGTTGAATACGAGAAAAGTAGAGTCGGTTTCGACGGCTCGGGCCCAAGCCTGCATTTATTCAGTTCCTGAACAGCAATCAACGACAAAACTTACGTGCTGGATATACTGATCAATATCTATCCTTCGTTTAGCAACTCTATGAGACTTTCGGGCGATGCTGACACGGCGGGATTTCTTCTGGGATAGCGATATATCAGGAAGTGATTTCGTTTTTCTGTGTGTCAATGTCAGGACTTGTTCAAGTTTATTCTGTTCAGGATTCCATGGGAATCCGCGAACATCTTGAGGTACTTCAGCAAGCGACATATTCGTGATTCCTTTGGTTCGTGGTATTTGCCATTGAAAGTGGACATTGGCCATTCGTTGTACAATCAATTTCCCTGCCGTCGACAAAGGAAAAAATTGCCAGAGTGCAATATGTGGGAACATTCGACGAGCTAGTGATAACATCTCCACCTCCTCCTGGATAATCTGATTCTGAGCAACATTTTGGCTCATTCCGATGGTCAATCTCTCTGGGAAAATGTCGAGTGTGGATTCAGAAACGAAAGAATTCTCCGTATAGTTCCAGACCAGCTCGAAGATGAATGACCATGGTATTTCAGAATGGAAGAACGTTGAAGCAAACAGAGCGCTGAAGTGTCCCGCACTTCTTTTGTAGCGTCTGTTCATATTCCGGGCGTCATCGAGAAGGCCTATCATAGCAAATGGAGACTCTTTCTCTGAGACCAAATATTTCGTTGGTGAGAATTTGTACCCCTCTGCGTAGAACTGCGCGATAGTGTCATCGCAAACCTTGGCCAAGACTTCCCCAATCTCAGGGAAATCTACCACTCGTCGGCAGGAGAGTTTAGCAGAGATATGTCGATCACGGAAGGTTAGGGGACTCTGATCAGGTTCCAGCCTCTCAGAGCCTTCCTGTTGTCGCAGACAGGGTTCGGCTGAGTAATTGAGCGCTTTCTCGAGGTGTGGTCGGAAAGGGTCGTAGGAATCCATAATTCCGGGAACCGTGTTGTATCAAAATAGAGGTTGGACACTAGAGCACGGAAGAACCACAGTTCAAGTTCGATGTAGAGGACAGAGAAGGTTGTCTATGATAAAGATGTGACGAGATCATTTATGCTAGAGTATTGTATACCATCCCAGATATTGTTGTTGCCAGAACCAGCAATGGTGTTTTTTTGTTCTTTTCGGATGGACCTTTTGGTTTAGCATTTTGTGACTTGTTTGGCTGACAGCAAACAGTTGTCCTCTAATCAATGCAAATCGACACCATGATTGTCCAGAGTCTGTCAGCAGTGCATGACGATTGTCCAATGGTTAACATTCGATGTTGGATCGGATGCGGAACCGGGAATTGGTTGGTATTTGATGGAGATTATGTAGCGGGCGAGGATTCGAGTAGACGCATGGGCAAACCCAGTATATAATTTTGTACGTGTGTAGGTTCGTTTTTCAAATCATAAGAAAATTGTCAGATCCAGTCAAGGGGTAGTAAGCAGGTAGCAAGTGAAACAAGAAGCAAAATCGGAGGTCGAGTCCCTATTATGATTGTCTAAGACTAATAATAGGAAAAATCTGAAATTTACTCTTGCTACCATTGACGCTTGGCCCTCTCGACGCGCTTCCGTCTAGATTATTTCAGGATCAGAAATCCTCCCAGCAGGCATTAACGGTTAAAAACTTTTTAACCACCTCAACCCTACCCCAAAACTGACATTGTCCGGTGTCAATGCCTCCCTTTCCCCCCTGGTGTCCCCCGCGTTTTAAAATGACCACTTTGATGCCCACTAAGTGTGCAAGGTACATCCCTGCTGTGACGGACATGAGGACGACCCGGACCTGAGGCCTCCGTTGAAGCCAGCTTGTGTGGCCCGAAACCAAGTACTCCTGTGTCGATGAGACTCCTCTGAGGACTATCGTCTGCTGGGCCAGGTTATTCGCAATCGTCCCCCATCAGCCAGCCAGTTCACTCTGCCACACCCAATTACAACCTCGAACCTCTGGAGGCTGATTTTATGTTAAAATTCGATCAAACAGTGGAACAAGTTCAAGCTCAAGGAGACAGAGACATATCCAGATGTCACTTGTGCTTCTAGATTAGGTCGTTTTTGCTATTGCAGGCTCATTGTTTTCACATGTTCCGTCTCGGGGCGCTATAGTAATCATCTCTCCACACAAGAGTCTCCGCATAAACACCTGATCGCTCTCAGAATTCGTTTTCAATAACAAGAAATATCAGGCCATACTCATTATACCTGGGAAGCTGGTCAACGGAGCACGGTAGAAAATACGGTAAGTTCCATTGGAAAGCAATCATTCGCATTGAGATGTCCAAACACGAATAGGGTATACATATAGATGATATAGATATAGATAAAGTAATTGAGCATCAATAATACATGCCATAACTGTATTTCCTGTCAAGGACGTCATTCAAGCATTTTAACTCGGTCTCCAACCGTGTACCGCGCACTCCCCAATCAGCACGGTCGAAATCAACGATGGACACTCGACCATCCGAATTTATAAGTAGATTATCGGCTCTGATATCATAATGGCAGATACCTGCTTTGTGAAGACTCGCTAGGGCGTTTTTGTAAGCCTTCCTAAACAATATAGCAGTAAATGTAAGCGATGATATCAAGAGAAAGCAGCAGATGTTTACTTTTCGCGCCATGTTGTAGTCACTTGTTCTGCGTACGCTCCGATGCGCTCCATTTCCCGCTGGCGAAGATTTTGACCTCCATCACCCATAAGCATACCCATTGCACCAGATTCCAAGTCATGAAATAGGCCATGGACATCAACGACCCCTTCGATTCCCTCTGCACGAGATATACGGCAGTACATCTCAAATTCATGTTTTAGCTTCTGTTGCCGTTCCTCTGTAAACGCCATTTTAAAGATAAGATTACCCTCCAAAAATTCCCCCAGATTCCAAAGTAAGTTGGGCTTGAGCAGGGTGAGCAACGCCAATTGCCCCACTACCAATGGGCGCTAGCAGTTTGAGAATAAAGTACTCCTGGTTAGAGTAAATTTTCTGCCGATACTCATCATTTGTCCAGTCCGTGCCTTCTGTAGGAGAATCTCGCATGCATGACTCTCCAATCCGTATGAACGAGGAAGGTACTGACGAGCAAAGGACATTATAATCCAGAGTGACAAGTGCCAATTTTCGATGGACCAACTCCTTGAACAGCTAATCGAGGGGTTTGACATCAAGTGCGTCAATAAAAGGTAAAATAACTCACAATATCCGTACATTTAAACAAGCCACTTGCTTGCTTCTGCCGCTTGGACTTTGGAGTTTCTTTATCCTCCAAATTATCTGCGGAACGCTTCTTGATATTGTTGTACTCAGGATTTGTTACAAGACTGTCCACGAGTTTCTTTCGTTCCAACGCGTCTCTAACAATGGAAATAAGTAAGCCAAGATTTAGCTTCATATAGTGTGGGTTTTGAATATTGACGGTGTCGATCACTCCAGAAAGGTAAAGCGTCTGAGAGGCTCTGTGTCGAATTCCAATTCGCTGGTACCGTCCACAATTGAAAATAATAAATGTTGTATCGTAGATTGCAGCTTGTGCCCAGGCCTAACAGGGGTTATCAAAAGTAGAAATAGAAGTCTGTCTTTCGCATCACTTACATGTTGCAGATAATGCCGGAAATCTGGTCGATAAGACGATCTCGTTGGGTTTTGTGGTGGGGTTACCCTCTTGCTCGCTTTATTCACGGTCTTCTTAGTAGCCAAGGGGTGTGGTTCAAATTTGCGATTCCGGGACATTTTGCTAACATGTAGCTTCTTTGCGAGTGCTTCGCCGTCAGGGGGGAAGCCCTGTGTGTGTTTTAATTTCGTATCCCTTGGTCCGAGCCGTTTCCCAATTAAACTTGATGTCTTTTGTCACATTGCGAAGAATTGTCGTGAATGTGTCTAGCATGGGGAAGAAATGCCACATAGCCTGTCTGGGATATTCGTCGAATAGCTCGCGTAGTGTGTCCTGCGTTGATATGGGCAACCCTTCCTTCATACTCTCCGAGAAAAAGTCACGAAAGGGCTCCATGAATAAACAAAGATACCCTTCGGACCTATAGAAATTTTTGTTCGATATATCTTGTTGAAACTGGAAGACAGACTCCCAAGTGTCAAGGTACGGGTGTATGCATAACTTCGACATGTAGGCTTCACTGATTTCCCCACATTATCAGAATAGTACGTTCCCACTGAACGTGCATCTTTGAATTTCTCTTTTGGCATTTCTAGGTCGAAATCGTATCCATCGTAGGAGAATTTATGGTCGTTGGTGATGAAGTCTCGAACTGCATTGTCACAGGTTTTGGATAGTAGATGGGGAATAGAAGGAAGATACACCACATTCTTCAGGATATGATTTGAGCTAACATGTCGATCATAGAACTCGAATGGTGGCGCAATCGGTTCTTCTGGTAGTCCATTCAGGTCTTGGGTTATTCCGGCATTGTAATTAGCGTTAAAAGTTTTGTTCACGAGAGACTGGAAAGACTCTTTGCAGGTGGCATTTTGTGACCGCGGTTAGGACAGGGTGAAATGAGTCTTTTGCTGACGACGTTCAGTTGTTCGAAACTCGGCGCAAGCACAAGTCAAAGAAGCAGTGGACTCACATTTAACAGTCTTTAAAACGTGAATATTAGTCGGGGTAGTACGGGGTGTTGCTTGCGCTATGACCAAGGGCCCTAATTATTGGAGTCGCGATCATCCTCTGTTGTGCTTATCACTGTCCGGGTCCCTTTGTTTTATTGTGTCCAAATCTACACATCTTCTTATTCTTGTGTTGTCCTGATTTAGAGCAAGGATAAAGATTTTATAATGAGGGTATCGGTACACAGTTCATATTTTGAAGAAAGAAGGTACAGAAGGACAAGTCGAATCTGATGGCGTTGCCGGCGTGACACACAACGATGGAAGGAGGGAGGATCTGCCTGCCTAGCACCCTTGCCAAACCCTCGCAAGATGCGTGATGGCTGTACGTTCGTAGATGATGCAGCACCATTCGGTAAGGCGCGATGAGCATGAGCAAAGGGGTTGGTGTAGTATTGATGTTGAGTTAGGTTGAGTTGGTAATTTGGATGTGATGTCTCAGATGTCTGCGTCCGAAACAAGTAATTGCAAACATTAAAAATTCAGGCGGACCCGGGACTACGCGTTGAACAAACGTAAAAATACAAGACTATAAGTTATTGTTCCTTACCTTGTTAGGGTCATGAGCATTTCCATCCATCTATAACGATCTGTGACTTTTTTACAAAACTTTTTGTTCTGATTCCCCAACCCACAGTTGGCTTTTAATGGTCGAATGGGTCTCTCCACAGACATTTGCTTATGATTGCCTTGAGGAGACCACCGTTTCGTTACTGTGAGTGCGACACAGAACGAGTTGGGAACAAGGAAAGCGGAGAAGTAGATCTAATTTCACAAATTGCAAGATGGTTGGCATAGGATGATGTGTATTAGGAGAAAGTTGGGAGAAGGTTCGAAAAGCTAAAGAGACTACTGCGTGACGGGAAGATAGGTAACCACAATATATATTAGTGTGTGTACAGAAATCCATAAGGCGCTGTAGTGTAGTGGTTATCACTCAAGATTCTGACTTCATGAGTTCTTGTAACCCCGGTTCGAATCCGGGCAGTGCCTCATTTTTAAATGATTTTTATTTGTCCTATGAACTATTCGAACATGTTTTACACGAGTTGAATTGGAGTGGGAAACAGTTTTTTGAGAAGTTTACGAAGGATTATTACAAGTAGAAGGCAAGTGATTGACCGCTTCTATTAAAAGCTTTAGCCAAACAACGGGTATGAAATACACCTGGCTGCCACGTCTATTTGCTCATATAAAGTTCATTGCACTTTACAGTGCTGTTACAACTCCCATCATGTCTACCCCCGAGGCTCGTGCAGCTCGCAAAAGGCCATTCTCAGTCGTGGATCCGACAGACTTGCAAAGCTCACTACGTCGGCACGTGGTGAAGACGCACCAGCATACCTGCACGATGGTCAGTCAAATATAATATTACATCAAAGTCCGGGGCAAGTTAAAGATGTATCATGTTCTATAGATCCACCTCTTGCCGGCTTGCCTCCTACGAATACGCGCAATTTCTTGGGAGAGGAGAGCAGCGATATGCCTACTCCTCCGAGTCTGTCGCCTTCTCCGAGCCCGCAGCCTGCTAGGGAAGGGACTACGCCCTCGCGGAATGCGAATGCGAATGCGAATGCCAATATCTTTGAAGGACTAGGAGGGGGCGCCACAGATCCTTCGGTGTGGCTCCCTGAACAACAACAACAGTTTATGCAGGCGTTGATGAACGCGTCTAGTGGAGGCCCGTCCCCGTTCGGAGACGCTCCGGGGATTAGAGACTCGGATGCGCCACCAATGGATAACCCTTTCGCTGCGCTCATGGGTCCTCTGGCTGGGAACGGTGGGGACGGAGCTGCTGGAGGAGCACAAGGGCTATTCCCGCCTTTCGGACCAGAGATGGCTGGGATGTTTCCAGGAGCTGTAGAACAGCCCAAAGAGAAGACAAAAATACAAAAGGCCATGCCTCTGCTGCACCTTATTGCCGTGTGGTGTCTGCTGGCATATTTTGTTCTGTGGACTGAACCGCAGGCTTATAAAGACGCTGTCGGTGAGGATGTTGGCTTGTCGGCTTTGAGTCTCTGGCGGCGGTGGTCGAACCTTGGTCAGAAAAACGCGCTTCTGGGAGACGCTATGCAGGCATTCAAGGTCCAGATCGTGGTATGTGTCTTGTTGTAAGTCTCTCGGGTGCGATGCTGATGATTCTCGACAGCCTTTCTTTTGGGCATTCACCACCCTCCAAATAGCGTTGCACTCTCTACGCATCTTTTCTGGATTTGTGAGTTTGAAGTTTTACTGCCGTTGACTGCTGCTAAATTAATGTGTGTCAGGACACCGTGCAACCGCCGACGCTGCTGGCATTGGCCTTGCCTCATTTGCCATCACCACTACCGTCTCTTATCATTAATTCACTGAAGTACATGCAAATGGGGTCGCTATTCCTAGACGATCTTTCAGGTCTTGTGGTGGGAGTGGGATTCATAATCTATTTCTCGGGGTGGTTCGCTCAAAGTCAGTCATGATGGATACCTCCCCACCTCCATACAGCACATCCACACTGTAGCTTAGCCACGTCCAGACGCATTAAATTAACACATTGTATATATTCACGTTAAACCATAAATTGGGTGTTGGTTTCCCGTATTTCAAACAGACAGGCTCCATAATGCATTAGAACGTGTCAGTTTGGCGGAGGCGCAGAAGTGGAGGTCGCGAAAGGTGATGAAAGCGGTGGTGAAGGTTTGCCATTCGTCGACGTTGAAGGTTTCTTTCCGCAGGTTGCTTCCGGACATGTTCAACTTTCTTTTCTGGGTGTTTCGCCAGATATTCTTCTAGTGTTGGCAGCTCCGACGAGTGTGATTTGCCTTTCACTTCTGTCCCCAATTCCTCTCCTGGAAGCAATGGTTGTCCAGTCTTTTCACACTGGATAACGTGGCGCTTCCATGGGTCTCCCCAGCGGTATCCATCAGTTCTTTGAGAATTGTTGTCGACCGTCTGTCGTTGATGTCGACCTTTTGCACGTTTCCGTCGTCTAGTGAGTTAGGAGAAGAAACACAGTTGACGGGAGGCGTTCTATAAGCAGTAAATAAGGGTGGTGCGCACTAAATTCCAGTTCCATTTCTGCTTTCCATTGCTCGCTCTTGGTCTTTTTTCCCGTCGAACTTCAATGTCCAAATTTGGGTTCGCCCATCGTATCTGTGGTAGGTTCTCCTTCACAAAATGTCTAGTAAACAACAAACAAACGAGTAAGTGAACGATTGGAGAGTCGACATATATGTAGGAAGTACTCCGTGCACTTACCGGGCACCAAAGTGGTCATTTTGAGACGCGAAGGAAAGGCGGAGGCGTTTAACACCGGACAGTGTCAATCTTGGCGTCGAGTTGAGGTGGGCTAAAAGATTTGTTAACCGTGTAACGCCTGCGGGGAGGGTTTCTGATCTTGGAGGCATTTCAAAAGGATATACACGAGAAAGAATCTATACGGAGCGCGTCAGTGACTGGAACGATAGTCCGCCTAAATTTCTGATGTTTGCAGTTATTAGTTCCAGACGATTATGATAGGGACTTCACCGTCTCGCATCTTGTCCTTGTCTTGTCCTTTAAAATTATGCTCTAGGTTGGCCCGAGGATATCTTTGGACACTCTTTCTATCTCATTCGTCTGACACGTTTTCGACGACTTGAAATCTGGAAAACGCGATACTACTTTTGCGAACCCCTTCAACTCTGCATGGTCCTTCCCTTCCCGGTCACCGGTCTCCAGTCTCCAGATGCTGCCTACATAAGGCTCACAAGTAGTCCAGACTCTTTAAATATTTAAGTACGCTTAACTGTTACGATGCTTCCACAGCGACTGACCAACATACTTGACAAACTTTCGGGATGCCACCAAGTGAAGAGTCATCTCAATGCCTCCTGAAAGCTACTCTCAATGCCAATTAAAATCCTAAATTGATTCCAATCGAGGATGAACGTCCAGAAGGAAGAATTCTATCGCCCATTAAGTTCTCTATGATTGACATGTTGGTTCCAATCACATTCTGAAGAAAGTGGTATACCTTGGCTCTATTCCTCGTCTACAATCCAAAGTCTGTGATATCACAATTCAAGGCCTTCCAGCAGGCGAATACCCACGTTCATCCGATGTTTATGATTTCTGGCTCGACATGCCGAATATCGAATTCGCGAACGCGCGCGACGTGGCGGCATACTATATGACCTATGTAGAACACATTGGTATAGGATACTCGTCAAAGATATGCATACACCCACATCTCGACACCAAGTTGGCGTTCTGTCTTGGACTTTGCACAAGAAGTTGCAAAGGGTTCATTCTACACGGCTGAACCCTTCCCATCCTTACGTACGAGTCGAAGGGAATCTTCCTTCCGGATATATTCGAGAAAGAGTTATCCAAGCCTACTGAGGATGCACTGACGAACCTATTTAACAAATTTCCCAGACTAGCTATGTGGCATATGTATCCCATGATAGATACATTCACGACAATCTTCTACAATGTAACGAACGATGTGGATCTCAGCTGGGACATGGCTCATACCAAAAGCTGCATGTTCACGACACAGAGCGCGCTGCCTCCTAACACTGCACCACTTGCAAGTTGCGTGCGCAAGCATCATCTCGGAAAAGATGGTGCCGGAGGAATTGTCGACGTCCATGGCCTATTCCATGATACGAAGTCTGGTACAATGGGGATTCTCATGGCTGATGGAGGGAACACTTCGCCAAAGGGAGGCTGAACGCACTGGAAAGTTCGCTAAGCAAGTGACGACCAACGAGCGAGAAAGGTGAATAATCTGCTTCCGTTATTTTTACCTATACACTCATAGCTATCATCGTTTCTAGGGAGGCCTTCATAAGCGCACTCAAGAGTCTTCATAGAGCAAAAGTCCAGCATCGTGACATCAGAGCCGATAACCTACTTATCAACTCGGAGGGTCAAGTGTAAATTATTATTGACTTCGACTGTGCCGATTGGGGAGTCCACGAAGAGCAGTAGACTGAAGAACTAAGATGTCTAAACGACATCCTTCACGCGAAAATATCTAAGAGGCCGCTACTACTTAATATAACTCTCATCTTTTGCTGATTCTTTTGTGTCTAAAGTTGTGAGTGCTCACTGAACCTCGACTTTAGGCCTGTTATAATCATTACCTTTATCTGTATATACCCACCATGTATTCGACGATCTGGTTTCCTCACATAACACACCGAAAGTGTCGTTATTCAGTAGAGTTTTACAACTGATCTATAGTTTTACGCCGCCTATATTGAATACAAATGCAATGTCAATTTATCATACACGGTCGACTATTTCTTCAGGAATCTTCAAGAGTTATCATTTTGGCATCGAGCTGAGGTGAGCTAGAGGATTTGTTTAATCGTATGTGCTGGCGTGTTCGAGCTGAACCACGTTTGCTGCTTCAGCGTGTTTTAATAGTTTGCCGCATAGACATCTTAATCAAATCACCGTGAACTTCGTATCTTGGGTGAGTATCTGTTGTTATTCGGTAGCGCCCGTTGAACATTATGCGATGAAGGGATATCTCAATCGACCTACATATGTAATATGTTGCTGAGCATTACATCCCTCTTGCAAATTTTGCTTCTTTCGAGCTCATATATGTTTCAAGTCTGTTGTTGTTTTCTAAACCAGGACTACACATAACTCGACTTATTTTTAGACATATAATTGCAGTCTATTTTACTAAGACACCTTGCCTTGCATCCTCCAGCAAACGTTGCGGCGCCTTGAGTGATCTTACGGCGGGTCCCTCATGAGTAGTAGTAGCTTCTGAATTCCCTGTGAGCTATACCGATAAGTAGATTGATCATGAGTCTGGGAATGTGCTAGTCTGAAGTTTATTTGGTATCCATGTGTGTCGTAAAATGAATGCTGCTGGCTACTTCTTTATAGCCTCTCTATCAGCTTGAGTGCATCTATATAGTCCGAGGTCCCACAAAGAACAAGAGAAACCGTGAGCGAACCTCACATTCTTAGCTAAAAATAATACTAGAGATGTTACAGAGGTCTAAATTTAAGTAAGCTGCACAAACTTTTAAAATCATAACTACGGGCAGCCGAGCATTTGTTGTGCTAATTTTAAGTTCCACCACACCTGACATGATGTGCTTTATTTGAGAACAAGAAAGTACACAGAGCTGTGTACCGGTCTCCAACATAGTGTTAGGATATATGTATTTTCAATCCGCACATCTCACGTCTCGAGTAGCGTATCCATGTCAACTGAGGAAAAAGAGCGGTTTGATTGATATTCTGACTGATGCATACACAAGTCCCTGTCGGCCTGGAAGTTAGAAAACAAAAACATCGATGTGGGTTCGCCAATGAACCTGTCAACTGAATACAATACTGGTATCCATGACTCTACCACAGCATTCACTCTCCCAAAACCACACAGCTCATCGTCTTTGTGAAGTAATACTTACAGTGAAAAATATAAATACAGACTGCATACTTCAAAACTTTGCATAAATCAGAAACCCTACTGCCATTAATCTCACATATCTCTACCAAATGACTTCTAAAGCTTCCCAGACGCAATTGAGACCTAGCGTCGAGCGACGGAAGAGGACCCACAGCCAAACACAGGACGACATCGATTCGGATCAGCGTACCTGCGACTCCGCGTTGGCAATCAATCCAGGCCTATTGGCCATTGAACAGTTCTTCCAACAACCGTCTAAATTATTCTCAAAAGCCGACCATCATACGGACTCTCCTCAGACTCGATCATATCACTTTTTTGACCTCCATCTTCATCCGGATTTGCGCCTCAAGGAGGTAGTTATTCTTGATAACCTTCTGGATAACTTGTCCCGGTCTTGCGATAAAGTCATCCAAGAACGCCTTGCCTTTCTTGCCAATGCAGAACCACTCCCTGAGTCTCGCAAAAGAGAGGAAAGGTACCACAGTTGTCAAAAACGAGGACACCCTTGTGCATGGGTATCAAAAACTCAACAAGCAATATCTGAAAATAGCTTCTGGCCTTGTTTTCCAGATCGATTGGGAAACTATCTTTGATATGACGACTGGGGATACAGACAGAAAAGAGGCAATTGCAGACGCTTTCATGACCTTTGATGACGAGCATGCTGAGAAGTATCTCTCCGAGGACGACTTATCTAACATTGCACTCCTTCGCAAGTACCTTCTCGACACTTTTATTATATGGGAGTTTAAAAGTCTTACCTGTGGCCCGAGTATCATGGAAAATATTCCTCTCTTTGAAGGCAAATTCACTTGGACCGCCTGCGAGGAAAGATCTGACCACGACGAGAGCTCGACTACATGCAACTCCCCGCTGGTTCCCATCGAACTAATGGAATGCTCCTGGTTACTGGCCGACAAACAGGACCTGATTCCACAATTATAGAGCAGCTCATAGAGAATTCAGGGTGTAGCAGGGATCAGCTCTCCAAACGTCCACGAAGAGAGATTGAGCTCCTTACAAAATCAGACTCGGTGAAGGTATCCTGTGTCTATCAACAGGCAAGTAGCACTTCAAACCCATTTCATTTCAGATCTTTGCCCGCTCATCTTTTTATTGATTTAGTGTTGGACTCAATTAGTCGCTGAAGATGCATCAATCGGTGTAATATCTGTTGGTAATGAAGAGTACATCGTAATGCGGCACAGAGGAACACAGACCCTGTATCTTTCGCCGTTGATCAAGTGCACCACGGATACATGTCCTAGCCATTCGAAGATTCTGATTGCATGCTACATGCTGGGATTCAATGATGCACTGGAACGCGCGCAAAAGTTGGAAACTATAATGAATTCTCCCAGCGCTATCTTTCCAGAGAGGTATCAATTAAAGCTCGACAAACTACCATCTTATGTGAAGAACAACCTACAACTGGCCGCTTGGCCAAAGAATAACGACCAGGTAATCTCCATTCTACATAACATTGAAATTTCAACTCACGATCTTGACGATAAAGGCCATAATTCTATCTTTACAGGAACAACGTGAACTTTGTCTTCGCTTTCATGATGAGAAAGTTTCTGGGATTTTAGGTGGCCCTGGCTTTGCGAACATGTGGATTTTGCGCAAGAATTTGGATAGCTCATTACACACCAAGCCGAAAGGTGGAGACAACTCTGAAGAATTGGATACGGACGTGAAACCCAACACCCCTCTATTTCTCGACTTCCAGGGACGCATACCACTTGTCGGAAAAACCTACCCAGTATATTTGGGCGTTATCGACAAGGACTCAAACATCCCAAAGTATTATTCGAAGCCGATGCTCTTGAAAATGGCTCGAAATGCAGTAGAATGTAATGCCCTCGAGAAAGAGCATGAGATCTACAAGCAGCTCCAAGCTAAAGGGGTCAAGGCAATAGTGCCCATGCACGGATTATTCTCATCTCCCGGTCTTCCTAATCATAGGATCTTACTCTTAGAAGATGGAGGGAAGACTGTCACAGTGCGACAAAATAACAAGACACACAAAACGCATTTAACTAATTTCCGGTGTGTATATGCTTATATCTTTAGAACACTGCGCCTGACATATCTTGCTTAGGGACAAATATCTCCAAGCGTTGGCCGAGTTTCACCACAAAAACATTGCGATCAGGAATATCATGAATGACCACATTCTTATGAATGATAATCACAAAGTGGCGTTGATAAGCCTGGCTTCTGTCTCTTTCTCTCCATCATCCGACGACATGGAGTCAGATACTGATACTTTCCAAAAGGCAATAGTTCACTCCAATCTCGGCAGGAAACGATAGATGGTACTACTTAATAACATATGCGCACAGTAGTAACTGTTAGCATAAGAAGAACATTCAAAACTTGTAGCCTAGTTAAGCAGGTCTCTTTGCCATTGAATATAGCTCATTGATTATCTTGCCGATTGTGAGCGTCTTATCATGCTCTTGACCAATGACAAAGTATGCCGAGCCATGATAAAAATAGAATTATCAACCACCAAAGTTCCCAAAACGGTCACGGTGGTTTTCATCATTGGGTGAGAAGCCATCATGGGACAACAAACAACGTCAGATGGTCTTTTGCACCGTACCACAGCTTACCACAGAACCATCTCACTACGCCATTGCTTTCTGTTCGCAATACCTTCGCAGCCTGCGTGAGGAACACCCATTTACAAAATGCCACCTGCAGAGGAGTCATTCCAGTCTCTCGTGAACAAAACTTTTAACACTAATTACAACGCCGGAATAACCCAAATCCTGAACGGACTACCAGAAGAATCGGTTGCGCCACCATTCGAGTTCTATGATAGACATATTAGCCCAAATCACATCCTGAAGAATGTGGTGTATCTTCCTTCCATCGTTCATCTACTATCCAAAACCTGTGACAATGCAGTTCGAGACTTCATCACCAACGACCATAAATTCTCCTACGATGGATACGATTTCGACCTAGAAATGCCAAAAGAGAAATTCAAGGATGCACGTTCTGTGGGAACGTACTATTCTGATAATGTGGGGAAATCAGTGAAGCCTACATGTCGAAGTTATGCATACACCCGTACCTTGACACTTGGGAGTCTGTCTTCCAATTTCAACAAGACATATCGAACAAAACTTTCTATAGGTCCGAAGGGTATCTTTGTTTATTCATGGAGCCCTTTCGTGACTTTTTCTCGGAGAGTATGAAGGAAGGGTTGCCCATATCAACGCAGGTCGCACTACGGGAGCTATTCGACAAATATCCCAGACAGGCTATGTGGCATTTCTTCCCCATGCTAGACACATTCACGACAATTCTTCGCAATGTGACAAAAGACATCAAGTTTAATTGGGAAACGGCTCGGACCAAGGGATACGAAATTAAAACACACATAGGGCTCCCCCCTGACGGCGAAGCACTCACAAAGAAGCTACATGTTAGCAAAATGTCCAGGAATCGCAAATTTGAACCACACCCCTTGGCTACTAAGAAGACCGTGAATAAAGCGAGCAAGAGGGTAACCCCACCACAAAACCCAACGAGATCGTCTTATCGACCAGATTTCCGGCATTATCTGCAACATGTAAGTGATGCGAGAGACAAACTTCTATTTCTACTTTCTGATAACCCCTGTTAGGCCTGGGCACAGGCTGCAATCTACGATACAACATTTATTATCTTCAATTGCGGACGGTACCAGCGAATTGGAATTCGACACAGAGCCTCTCAGACGCTTTACCTTTCTGGAGTGATCGACACTGTCAATATTCAAGATCCACATTATATGAAGCTAAATCTTGGCTTACTCATTTCCATTGTTAGAGACGCGTTAGAACGAAAGAACCTCGTGGACGGACTCGCGACAAAATATGGGTACAACAATATCAAGAAGCGTTCCGCAGATAATTTGGAGGATAAAGAAATCCCGAAGTCCAAGCGGCAGAAGCAAGCAAGTGGCCTATTTAAATGTAACGATATTGTGAGTTATTCTACCTTTTATTGACGCAATTGATGTCAAACCCCTCGATTAGCTGTTCAAGGAGTTGGTTCATCGAAAATTGGCCCTTGTCAGTCTGGATTATAATGCCCTTTGTTCGCCAGTACCCTCTTCGTTCATACGGATTGGAGAGTCATGCATGCGCAATTCGCCTACAGAAGGCACGGATTGGACAAATGATGAGTGTCGGCAGAAAAATTACACTAACCAGGAGTACTTTATCCTCAAACTGCTAGCGCCCATTGGTAGTGGGGCAATTGGCGTTGCTCACCCTGCTCAAGCCCAACTTACTTTGGAGTCGGGGGAAGTTTTGGAGGGTAATCTTGTCTTTAAAATGGCGTTTACAGAGGAACGGCAACAGAAGCTAAAACATGAATTTGAGATGTACTGCCGCATATCTCGTGCAGAGGGAATCGAAGGGGTCGTTGACGTCCATGGCCTATTTCATGACTTTGAATCCGGTACAATGGGTATGCTTATGGGTGATGGAGGTCGAAACCTTCGCCAGCGGGAAATGGAGCGCATGGGAGCGTACGCGGAACAAGTGACTACAACATGGCGCGAAAAGTAAACATCTACTGCTTTCTCTCGATACCATCGCTTACATTTACTGTTATATTGTTTAGGAAGGCTTACAAAAACGCCCTAGCGAGTCTTCACAAAGCAGGTATCTGCCACTATGATATCAGAGCCGATAATCTACTTATAAATTCGGATGGTCGAGTGTCCATCGTTGATTTCGACCGTGCTGATTGGGAGTGCGCGGTACACGGCTGGAAACCGAGTTAAGATGCTTGAATGACGTCCTTGACAGGAAATATAGGTATGGCATGTATTATTGATGCTCAATTACTTTATCTATATCTATATCTATATCTATACCCTATTCGTGTTTGCGCATCTCAATGGAACTTACCATCTTTTCTACCGTGCTCCGTTGATTAGCTTCCAAGGTACAGTGAGTATGGCCCGATATTTCTTGTTGTCGAAAACGAATTCTAAAAGCGAATAGGGGTTTGTGCGGAGACTCTTGCGTGGAGAGATAATTACTATAGCGCCCCGAGACGGAACATGTGAAAACAATGAGCAGGCTGCAATAGCAAAACGACCTAATCTAGAAGCACAGTGATATCTGGATATGTCTCTGTCTCCTTGAGCTTGAACTTGCTCCACTGTTTGATCGAATTTTAACATAAAATCAGCCTCCAGAGGTTCGAGGTTGTAATTGGGTGTGACAGTGGACTGGCTGACTGATGGGGGACGATTGCGAATAACCTAGCCCAGCAGACGATGGTCCTCAGAGGAGTCTCAACGACACAGGAGTAATTGGTTTCGGGCCACACAAGCTGGCTTCAACGAAGGCTTCAGGTCCGGGTCGTCCTCATGTCCGTCACAGCAGGGATGTACCTTTGTCGGAAAAATCAAGATTAACAAGTTTGTACCGACAGGCGCCAATGAGTGTATATCAGACCGTCAGCTTGAGGGGTAGTTTATGAGCGTTAGTTGTTGCCTTTCAAGTTTACGAGTCCTCACCAGCCTAATCAATTTTATTGGCACCAGCGGTCGCCAACAAGTCCAACAGGTGCCGATCACACCGATGAGCGCTAAGAGGCTTTGAAACAACTTACGGCCAGTTACGATGCTTATCGGCTTTGATAACAAGTAGACATTCTCAATGTGATAGCCATTAGGGTGTAATAGGAATAAAAATCATTTCAGACTAATGTTAATTTACAAAGTAACAATGATATAATTGAATATTGAACACTAGGCGTTACCATTTACCCCATTCTCATTCACAGGTCTTCGTCCTCCTCAGAATCGCCTTCCAGTGAGTCCACTGCCGGTTTCACACCTCTATCATCTGCACTCGATTTTTCACTCGCGCCGACTAAGCTTGAACCTGAATTGGGGAAACCCGTGAATCCCATTCGTTAATGATATTAATGACATACTTTTTCTTTCGGCGGAGACTAGTCTCGAGAATCTTCAAGCATTCTTTGTGGTCCTCGATGTAGTGGATACCGGTGATTTTTTCAATAGCCTGAAGTGTATCGTCGCTTGATAACACCCAGCGAGTCTGAAATTTGAAGTCAGTTGATTTATTACGGAGCGTGCTATTGATACTTACCAATATACCTTCCAGTTGAACCTTGTCAAGATCCAATATTTCAATATTTCAACGCTCACCTTATCCAATTCGGCTGGGTTGGTACTGTTTGTATGGGGATATTCTGACTGAGAGTCTGACTGTAAGCGACTTTGCAATGGCATATTGTGAGAGGGAGTAAAGTGGGTGGCGGTTCGTGGGGCGTCCAGCAAGCTTTATATATGGCCAGTGCGCCATCATTTGTGGAGCCACATTCAGGCGCTCCACACTCCACACTGTTTGCATCGTGATGGAATAGGAATCACCTATGCTGGTCTTGGAGGTCTTATACATTGCTGGCTTCTGTATGGAAAGGTGCTCGACCTGGCTCTCATTTATGGATTCTCGCGCAGCAAATGGAAGCCCAAATGGGATGCCGTGTACTACATAAGGACAAAGCTCATCACTCGTCCTGATGGAATACCTACTTCGTGGAGTTCTTCTTTGCCCGGTCAGGGTGAGCTATGGGTTATTCGGATATATTCTTCCGAGAAAACTACTAGTTTACCGCATACTGTATCAGAGAAATTATATATTCCCTATCTGTGACTTTGGACAGATAGGCCTTGAGGATTGGGTGGCGGGTTAGTTACAAGGCATCAATTGAGTTGTGGGCGGGGTGGCACAATGTTGCCTTGCACAGCAGTCAATGGGTATCAGTTGGCGGTCCCAGCTCTGGGAAGGTATTATGTATACCACACTGAGGCGCACCTACAAGAACTGCCAGTCGCTGGTACGTTCTATTTGTAAACTCGGGAGGACAAATAGTTACCTAAACTCGCAGACGGCGACTGACATCGATCTTCAGGTGGATATATGTTAAACTAGACATGCTTATCGGTGAATATCAGGACCGTTAGCGATCTCAGTCCCAATTGGTAAACTGACAATTTTCCGACATTGCATACTTAGTAGTTATCAAAGTGGTCATTTTAAAACGCGGGGGACACCAGGGGGGAAAGGGAGGCATTGACACCGGACAATGTCAGTTTTGGGGTAGGGTTGAGGTGGCTAAAAGTTTTAACCGTTAATGCCTGCTGGGAGGATTTCCGGTCCTGAAATAATCTAGACGGAAGCGCGTCAAGAGGGCCAAGCGTCAATGGTAGCAAGAGTAAATTTCTGATTTTTTCTATTATTAGTCTTAGACAATCATAATAGGGATTCGACCTCCGATTTCGCTTCTTGTTTCACTTGCTACCTGCTTACTACCCCTTGACTGGATCTGACAATTTTCTGATGATTTGAAAAACAAACCTACATGACTTAGATTGGAACCCAGTCTCCACCAGTGGGAATGACAGGTTTGCTCAAGCGCTTAGGCATCAGCCTCCAGAGGTTCAAAATCGTAATTAGGAATCTGTGACAGAGTGGACTGGCTGACTAAATTATAATTAGCCGCTCATCGTATGTCATAACTAGAAAGCTACACAGAATAAATTACAAATCAATCAACAACGCTTCCTTCCTCTCCTCTTTGTGTTCGAATTCAGAGGGTATTGAAGAGCTGTACGCGGAGAACGTAGGTTGAGGGACGGCAGTCGGGGCACTGGGGAACTGAGCCAGAGAAACAGAAGCTGGAGGCGGGGACGATACTTGATAGGGCTGTTGCTGCTGTGGAGGAGGAGCCTGATACTGTTGTCGTTGATACTGCGCTGGTGACTGTGCGGCTACCGTGTTACTTCTCCCAAGGTTAGATGGCGCACTAGGAGCGGAAGGTGTGTAAGCCACAGAATTATGTCGGTTCAATGACGATACAAATGATGGCTGGGCTTCAGGAGCTTGAGGAGTGGGTGGCTGGTAGACGGATGGGGGAGGAGGAGACTGAGGGATGGCAGAGGGAGGAGTTGATATTGAAGAAGGGGTTTGAACATACCCCGAATGGCTTGGAGTGTGACCTGCAGAAGCCGCGTACTGTTGGTACTGCTGCTGTTGGGCATATTGAGGAGACTGTAACGGTGGTGCGGAGACAGGAGACATTGGGGGTGGGGTGGCGCAGATACAGGGGCAGATGCGTATTGAGGTTGGTATGATGTCTGTTGAGGCGTCTGCTCGTGTTGTTGCTGCCACTGCTGCTGAGAAGGTTCGGGACGAGAGGAAGTCCGTAGCGTGGTTCCTGTATGGGAGGCACAGCAAAGGACATTGTAGGCGACAAAGGCTCCCTCCGAGGCTCAGCTGATGCATAGGCCGGTTGATTCTGTTGTGGTGGTGCCCATTGGTTATATCCATTAGGGGCATAGTTTGCGTTATAGGCTTGCTGCTGCTGATACGGCGCGGGATTCACGGGCGCGGCTGTTGGTGTTCGCCATCGAGGCTGAGCCACTTGTTGCGAAAGAATTTGATCGTACAGTTTGACCGCCTGTGATAATTGTTCGTGCATTTCTGAGAGCATCTCTGTGATGACACATCATTAGCTTCCAACCACCAAAGTCCAACTGAACGCCAACACTCACGTTCTTTCCTCCCCGTATCATCCAAACTGAGAGCCAATTTGGGTCTCAAACCGCTAACCTTCTCGTAAAGCTCCGAAACCGCTGGATATTTTGATAGGTCTCTGCCTCCTTGCGCCTGAACTTGCTCCACCGTTTGATTGAAGGTTAAGATGACATCAGCCTCCAGAGGTTCGAGATCGTAATTGGGGATTTGTGGAAGGGTGGACTGGCTGACTGATGGAGGGTACGATTGAGAATAACCTGGTCCAGCATACGATGGCTCCTCGGAGCGCGGAGTTTCGGCGACTACAGGAGCACTTGGTTTCGGGGCATTAGCTTCTCGCAAACTGGCTTCAATGGCGGCCCTGAGGTCCGGATCGTCCTCGTCATCCGCCACAGCAGCCTTTCGGCTCGGATATGTACTTCGGTCGATGATGGGTGGCTCAGAGTACCCCCATTTTGTGGGGAAGGCTGAGAAGGCACGTATCCAGAACGAGCATGTCCACTTGTACCATGAACTTCTTGGAGTGAAAGCTGAATGGCTCTTTGGAGCTCGGCATCTGCCAATTCACGTGCGCTCTTGTGACGATGACCATGAAGGCTGGTAGAGTGACGATGACCTCTGTCACTGTGCGTTCATTTAGTAATGCTCAGGATGTTCTCCATGAAATCACTTACGTCTTTTCAGCCTTCTTCGTAAGCTTTGAATGGCACCCATCGCACACTCTGACTTCTTGTGCGATGCCAAAGTGAGGTAATGCCATAGTCTTCGAGGAACATGCTTGATCAAAGACCTGGCCGCAGTTTCTACAATGATGTTTGCGATTGGTGAAACTGAAAGGAGTACGACAACGAAGGCATAGGTCGGAATCGATCCATTCGGGGGCAGTCATTGTATCGACCATTGCAGAGTTGGCAATTGCCATATCTTTTGGCGGGAATTTATAGCCTAACAACATCATCGCGTCATTGCTTTGAGACTCGGTATGCACCACAACTCACCTTCGTTGGTCAATGTCTTGTAGACCTGGCCCACGTAGCTCAACGTTGGCTTTCCTTCAAAAGCAATGCTCCAGTTCTGTACAAGACGCAGAATCATCTCTTTGACATCGTGATTGAGCGCTGGCATTTTCAAGATGGAAACGAGGTTGTCCATGAACTCTCTTGAAGCAACTTCAGCGAGGAACAAGTCCCCGCCATTCTTTATACAAATGTCTGTCAACTGCGGTATATCAGTAAAAGTTTGATTTGTCACGAAGTGAGGGCTGCCTACACTTAACGCCAACAATTGTACGTTCGGATTCTTATGATTGAGCCGACGTTTCAGAGCACGCATAGCATCCTTGGCTGGCACAGATTTCGAGCGGATTTGGTCGCATATTTCAAGGTTGAGAGCGATATCTTCTCCTCCTGCGGGTAAGAGTTCTGACGTTGCTTTGTCTGAATGGCATATGTCAATACGTATTCACCCCAGATCGTAAGTACCCCTGGAGCTCACCAATTGCATCATCAAGCTGAGAGCTCCCCATATCCACGCGCCCAGACCCGACATTGATAACTAGAGGTAAATATTGGACCCTGGTAGATGGAAGTCGTAAGCAAGGAAGGAATCTTGAGTTAGACTGCTTGTTGAGTTCTGATACTAATGATGAAAATGGTACCGCACTGCGGTCACTGCTTGTGAGTTGACTACGTAATCATCCCCTTATGTTTATGTCGTGACCTTACCTTCGCGCACTGACTCGAAATGACTGGAATTGTTTGGAAATAGCAGAACTCTGCCGCACCTGAAACGATATGTAGAATGGACAGGATTATAAATCGCTACATACTTATTGAAGAATAAGCAAAGAAGATTTCTTCGACTGATGTCCTGATAAACAAATTTACGACGTTTTGGTTCGGTGAGGTCCGTGTGTTTGTGAATGGGCTAAAGCGGCAACGAAAGATGCTTATAAAGGCGAAGGGACAACCATCCGAGTCTTTACATTTCTGGCTTCCTGCATTGTAACGCTTCACGCTTCACGCCTAAAAATAGAGAATATTCATCTGATCGTCTTGCTCGCACGTCGCATCCAGTTCTTCGCCGAAGGCGCGTCAAAAAGTAATGGAGGGTCTATGGAGGGAGTAGTGAGTTTTGAAGCACGAGGAATAGTAGATTGATGTTACAAAGATTTGCTGGTTCTATAGGTAACCAGCGTTAAAGAATGAAGCCGCAATATACATTCAACGTACTAATTGTTCCCACTAAGAGCATGCCACTGGATTTAGTTGTTATACGGCGCAAAGTTGCCTTTCCGCAACTCTCGATGCGGCCTGAGTAGGGATGTGAAACGAGCCTTTAGATTCTTCGTAACGGTTTTCAGAAACTGGAGTATCACGAACTCCTATATGGTAGTTGCAGTAATCTCAGACAGATTTTAGTTTTTCAGTGCAGATGTTGAAATTGTTCTATGAACGCATAGATTCCCTCCGTCGCTGTTCAAAAAACTCGATCATAAACTCGCCCATAATCAATAGGACGTGACGTCCTTTGCTGGGCAATAAATGTTCACTAAGTAGAAATTCGTTCGACATGCAAGCCGTTGTGCTTGTTCTGAAGAGAGAGTGGTTCAGTGCAGTATTTTTAACTTAGGGAATTTTCATAGATGATTAACGTCTCGGAAGTCTAATTTGTACACCGAACGTGCCTCTAGATGAGATCAGAGAGTTACTGAAACTATTATGTGGGAGGGATCTTCTATGGGGTGGAATTCATTGATGACACGAGCACTCACGCTGACAGTTAGCGTCTCTGCCTGAATATCATAAAGGTATACGAACAACGGTCGTGGTGAAGCTTTTGGTGTTGAAAGTCCGATTCGCCGCCTGAATCAACAATTTGGAATCCATGGCGACTTTGGGTAAAGTCGGGAGTCCACATTCAATCTCCAAGTCAGAACTATCTTGCAACTCTCCACATAGGCATTTCTCTACCTATACTGTACGATATGCAGACTCGGTCGCTGTCGCAAGCTAATATAGGAATCGCTCTGGACTTGAAGCTCACAAGTGACATTTCGACGACCCAAGGAGCTGTCAGATCCTAGACGTAAGTAAATCTGTCTATAAGAATCAAAGATATATTGTAACATAGTCTACTGAACGGTGGAAGGGTATACATTAGACAATAAATCCAACTCTCGTTGTGTATTTGGAACCCTTGATTGCTTCAAAGAACTCGAGAGGTATGCCGGATTTATATTTCCCGTGAAGAATGGCAAACAGACCTGCTCATCCGCCAGAAAGGATTGGCGTTTTATCCATTTAGCACAATCAAAGTCAGCGATGAAAACCCGACCGTCTGCGTTATCACCATCCATGATCTCTGCTGTATGAGGACCTTTTAATGCCCTTACGAATGCTTTCCTGGATATTTCAAAGCAGGCGAGTTATCGAGCAAGATGCAAATAGCAGTAAGCCATATTTATCTTTCTCGCCAGGTAGTTGTCACCTGTTTAGCGCATTTTCCAATACGATCGCATTCTCGTCGACAGAGGCTTACACCTACATCAGACATTAGCATACCTATTAAGCCAGAATCTGGGTCACGGAATGGGCCATGTATGTCGACGATGCCTCCGATACCATGGGCTTGAGACATGAGGCAGTACACTTTGAATTCATTCTTCAATTCCTCCTCTTGTTCATCGCGAAAGGCTAACTTAAACACGAGATTTTTCCTCAGCACCTTTCCAGATTCCAACATGACCCCCGTCTGAGCCGGGTAGGCAATCCCAACTGCACCGTCACCCAATGGCGCCGACTATTTGAGGGTGAAATACTCCACCCTACTAAACTTTTTCTGCGTAAATGAATTCTTTGTCCAGTCCGTACCTTCGGAAGATGTGTCACGTATGTATACTTATTAATTTATCGAGGAGAAGACACCATAGTGAGTTCTAACTTTCAATGAATCAATTCTTTGAAATCTAGATGATCAAATGAACGCACTGGCAGATGATAAAAGGAGAATAGCTCACGGAATCCTTTACATCTATTCGCCTAGGTGGGCTAAATGCTCGATGCCGGCGCTTGGGACTCAACGTCTCTTTATTCTCGAGACTATCTGTAGAACACTTTTCGGAGTTGGATTGCAGAGTGTCCACAAGTTTCTTCCCCTCCAGCATATATTGTGGGATGGCTATGTGAAGATCAATGTGGAGCTTTCGATAATGAGGATCTTGAATGCTTATCATTTCGATTGCTCCAGAGAGGTACAGGGCCTGCAATGCTCTATGTCGAATTCCAATATGCTTGTATCGTCCAAAATTAAGGATGATGTACGTTGTATCATTAATTGCTGCGGTACAGTCGCGGACAAGCAAAGTCAACAATGTTATTAATTTCAGGCATATTAATTCATCGGCCCGCACACGGGCGCGGATTGTCCAGTCGGCACAGTCAAAGTCTATGATGAAGACCTTACCGTCCGAGTTGATTGTGAGATTGTCAGCTCTAATATCGTGACGTCCAACTTGCGCTCGATGAAGGCTCTCAAGCGCCCTCGTGAAAGCCTCCCTGCAGATGATAAAACATCATGTCAGTGTTGATAAAAGCAGCAAGGATGGAGTGTAATCATGATTGTCTTTCCCCCAAAGTGGTCGTCACCTGCTCGATGAATTTTCCTGTACGCTCCATCTCTCGTTGGCGAGGACTGTTACGTCTATCGGCCATGAGAAGACCGATTACATTCGATTCCGCATTATGAAAAAGACCGTGTATATCAAGGATCCCTTCAATGCCATCCGCTCGAGACATGCGACAGTAGTTGTCAAATTCGTGTCTTAACTTCTTGTTCTGCTCTTCTGTGAATGCTAGCCTGAAGACAAGGTCCGCCTTCAGAGCGCCCCCACTGCCCAGATGACAGGGCAACTCCCGCTTGAGCGGGATGAACGACTCCAGCTGCACCACGACCGAGTGGCGCTAGTAATTTGAGGGTAAAATATTCTTGATTGTTAAATTGTTCCTGCTGACTTGGGCCCTTTTTCCAGTCCGTTTCTTCTGAGGGTATATCACGCTTGCACGATTCTCCGATTCGTATGGACAAGGAAGGTATGGACGAACAAAATACGCTATAGTCTAAGTTAACGAGGGCCAGTTTTCGATCAACCAGCTGTTTGCCTATCTATTTGACTTGATCAAGGCAATGGCGCCATAAATGAGAAAGAGATAACTTAACTTAGTAACTCTAACTCGATCAAATATGTAGTTACTATCTGAAGTAGTGATGTGCGGGTGGTAGTACCACCCGCACATCACTGGTTACACAGCTTCCGTGCCCGACACCAACTCTTTTGGACTGTCGATATAAGTTATTCAGATCAACGCTTCCCCAAATGTCCTACATTGAATACTATGCTAATACATACACACATTGTACATATACACTCACCAACACAACTGACTGCAAGATTGTGGTCGAGGTGTGGTCAGGTGCGATACAGAAATTGCCTAGAGCAATCAATTGTGTTGAGAAACTCACGGAGTAATAAATTTCGAAAATGAGATATAAATATGAGTATCAATAAAATAAAGAACCCGTTCAAATTCGAGGTTTGACGAGTCCGTGGAATAATTTATTGGTAAAAGGTTCTCAAGAAAGGTGAAAATCAATATCGATTGAATTTCCCGTCAAGAACATCGTTCAAGCGTTTCAACTCTGCGGCCAAAGCTTCGTCGGCCTCTGGCCATTCAGCACAGTCAAAGTCGATTATAAAGACCTGACCATCCGAGTTAATGGTTAAATTGTCAGGTCTCATATCACCATGCCTAATATCTGCTTTGTGAATACTTTTAAGAGCACTTACGAATGCCTTCCTGCATATTGTGATGCATATTAATAATGGTGGTACAAGATATTAGAGGCGATATTCACCTTTCTTGCCGTGTGGTTGTTACTTGCTCAGCTTCCTTTCCAATACGTTGAGATTCTCGACGACGGAGTGAAGTGCCTCCGTCACCCATAAGCATACCCATTACACCCGATTCTGGATCATGGAATAGGCCATGAACGTCGACTATGCCTTCGATACCATCCTCTCGAGACATGAGACAGTAAGCTTCGAATTCATTCTTCAATCTCTCTTGTTGCTCATCGTTGAAAGCTAGCTTGAATACCAGATTTTCTTTCAACACTTCTCCCGATTCCAGGGTGACCTCGGCTTGAGCAGGATGAACGACGCCGACCGCGCCATGACCCAGGGGGCCAGCAGTTTGAGCGTGAAATATTCTTGGCCATTAAATCTTTTCTGCTCATCTGGGTCTTTAGTCCAATCGGTGTCCTTTGAGGAATTTTCGCGCATGCATGACTCCCCGTGTCGTATGAATGAGGAGGGTACCGGCGAAGAAAAGGCATCATAGTCCAAAGTAACAAGTGCCATTTTTCTATGGACTAGCTCTTTGGAAATCTAGCTGACTGGATCAGATAGGTGGGATCGCTTATGTATAATCAACGACTCACGAGTTTTGGCGCCCTTGCTCGTTCATGAGGGCTGCTAGCTCGACGCCGGCGCTTTGACTTTGGTGTCTCTTTGTCTTCAAGACCATCCGCGGGACGTTTCTTAACTTTGTTTGGAGATATCTTCTCGAGATCCTCCGCAAGTTTTTTCCGTTCCAATATATCTTGAACAATAGCGATATGTAAGCCGACATGGAGCTTCCGATAATGAGGGTCCTTGATATTGATAGTGTCTATTACTCCAGAGAGGTAAATCGTTTGCGAGTCTCGATGTCGAATCCCGATACGCTCATACCGTCCACAATGGAGGATAATATAAGTGGAATTGTGAATTGCGGCTGTAGCCCAAGCCTTCGAGAGTGTCAGCGAACGGACTGAATTTTCAGATAGTAAGCTGAAATGCCTACATGTTGGAGATAGTGTCGAAAGTCTGGGCGATAGGCGGCTCGCACTGGGGCTCGCAATACGGTTACGAATTTCCTTGCCTTCGGGACGTATTTCCTATCCAAGAATGCCTCCTTGCCCCGGGAAAAAGAACGAGCTTTAATTTTTTGAAAGAGATTTGGAGTCGGGGGCGGTACAGCGCGTGTTTTGATCTGATATCCCTGAGTGCGAGATGTCTCCCAGATGAACTTAGTATCCTTTACCACGTTGTGGAAAATTGCCGTGAATGTGCCTATCATAGGAAATATATGCCAAGTAGCCAGTCTGGGGTTCTTTTCCAGTATCTCGCGTAGAGTTCTCTTTGTAGAATCAGATAAGCCTCTCTCCATTTGTTCCGTCTTGAAGTCGACTTGCCCGCGGGGATGTTCAGCGATGCACATAAATCCTTCCGACATGAATGGCGTATCGTGTCGACCGCCAAATGAGACATTGAACATATAGTTCCAAGTATCTATATGAGGATGTAGACACAGTTTTGATGCATATGCCTGGCTTATGGCACCAACATTGTCGAAATAATACCATCCCACTGTGTCAGAATCCACGAACTTCACTGGCGACATCTCGAGTTGAAAATTGTAATTGGTGGAA
>JAJIRX010000575.1:0-30452 GCA_023853785.1 Psilocybe azurescens
CTGTTGTGGTGGTGCCCATTGGTTATATCCATTAGGGGCATAGTTTGCGTTATAGGCTTGCTGCTGCTGATACGGCGCGGGATTCACGGGCGCCGCTGTTGGTGTTCGCCATCGAGGCTGAGCCACTTGTTGCGAAAGAATTTGATCGTACAGTTTGACCGCCTGTAATAATTGTTCGTGCATTTCTGAGAGCATCTCTGTGATGACACATCATTAGCTTCCAACCACCAAAGTCCAACTGAACGCCAACACTCACGTTCTTTCCTCCCCGTATCATCAAACTGAGAGCCAATTTGGGTCTCAAACCGCTAGCCTTCTCGTAAAGCTCCGAAACCGCTGGATATTTTGATAGGTCTCTGCCTCCTTGCGCCTGAACTTGCTCCACCGTTTGATTGAAGGTTAAGATGACATCAGCCTCCAGAGGTTCGAGATCGTAATTGGGGATTTGTGGAAGGGTGGACTGGCTGACTGATGGAGGTACGATTGAGAATAACCTGGTCCAGCATACGATGGCTCCTCGGAGCGCGGAGTTTCGGCGACTACAGGAGCACTTGGTTTCAGGGCATTAGCTTCTCGCAAACTGGCTTCAATGGCGGCCCTGAGGTCCGGATCGTCCTCGTCATCCGCCACAGCAGCCTTTCGGCTCGGATATGTACTTCGGTCGATGATGGGTGGCTCAGAGTACCCCCATTTTGTGGGGAAGGCTGAAAGGCACGTATCCAGAACGAGCATGTCCACTTGTACCATGAACTTCTTGGAGTGAAAGCTGAATGGCTCTTTGGAGCTCGGCATCTGCCAATTCACGTGCGCTCTTGTGACGATGACCATGAAGGCTGGTAGAGTGACGATGACCTCTGTCACTGTGCGTTCATTTAGTAATGCTCAGGATGTTCTCCATGAAACCACTTACGTCTTTTCAGCCTTCTTCGTAAGCTTTGAATGGCACCCATCGCACACTCTGACTTCTTGTGCGATGCCAAAGTGAGGTAATGCCATAGTCTTCGAGGAACATGCTTGATCAAAGACCTGGCCGCAGTTTCTACAATGATGTTTGCGATTGGTGAAACTGAAAGGAGTACGACAACGAAGGCATAGGTCGGAATCGATCCATTCGGGGGCAGTCATTGTATCGACCATTGCAGAGTTGGCAATTGCCATATCTTTTGGCGGGAATTTATAGCCTAACAACATCATCGCGTCATTGCTTTGAGACTCGGTATGCACCACAACTCACCTTCGTTGGTCAATGTCTTGTAGACCTGGCCCACGTAGCTCAACGTTGGCTTTCCTTCAAAAGCAATGCTCCAGTTCTGTACAAGACGCAGAATCATCTCTTTGACATCGTGATTGAGCGCTGGCATTTTCAAGATGGAAACGAGGTTGTCCATGAACTCTCTTGAAGCAACTTCAGCGAGGAACAAGTCCCCGCCATTCTTTATACAAATGTCTGTCAACTGCGGTATATCAGTAAAAGTTTGATTTGTCACGAAGTGAGGGCTGCCTACACTTAACGCCAACAATTGTACGTTCGGATTCTTATGATTGAGCCGACGTTTCAGAGCGCGCATAGCATCCTTGGCTGGCACAGATTTCGAGCGGATTTGGTCGCATATTTCAAGGTTGAGAGCGATATCTTCTCCTCCTGCGGGTAAGAGTTCTGACGTTGCTTTGTCTGAATGGCATATGTCAATACGTATTCACCCCAGATCGTAAGTACCCCTGGAGCTCACCAATTGCATCATCAAGCTGAGAGCTCCCCATATCCACGCGCCCAGACCCGACATTGATAACTAGAGGTAAATATTGGACCCTGGTAGATGGAAGTCGTAAGCAAGGAAGGAATCTTGAGTTAGACTGCTTGTTGAGTTCTGATACTAATGATGAAAATGGTACCGCACTGCGGTCACTGCTTGTGAGTTGACTACGTAATCATCCCCTTATGTTTATGTCGTGACCTTACCTTCGCGCACTGACTCGAAATGACTGGAATTGTTTGGAAATAGCAGAACTCTGCCGCACCTGAAACGATATGTAGAATGGACAGGATTATAAATCGCTACATACTTATTGAAGAATAAGCAAAGAAGATTTCTTCGACTGATGTCCTGATAAACAAATTTACGACGTTTTGGTTCGGTGAGGTCCGTGTGTTTGTGAATGGGCTAAAGCGGCAACGAAAGATGCTTATAAAGGCGAAGGGACAACCATCCGAGTCTTTACATTTCTGGCTTCCTGCATTGTAACGCTTCACGCTTCACGCCTAAAAATAGAGAATATTCATCTGATCGTCTTGCTCGCACGTCGCATCCAGTTCTTCGCCGAAGGCGCGCGTCAAAAAGTAATGGAGGGTCTATGGAGGGAGTAGTGAGTTTTGAAGCACGAGGAATAGTAGATTGATGTTACAAAGATTTGCTGGTTCTATAGGTAACCAGCGTTAAAGAATGAAGCCGCAATATACATTCAACGTACTAATTGTTCCCACTAAGAGCATGCCACTGGATTTAGTTGTTATACGGCGCAAAGTTGCCTTTCCGCAACTCTCTATGCGGCCTGAGTAGGGATGTGAAACGAGCCTTTAGATTCTTCGTAACGGTTTTCAGAAACTGGAGTATCACGAACTCCTATATGGTAGTTGCAGTAATCTCAGACAGATTTTAGTTTTTCAGTGCAGATGTTGAAATTGTTCTATGAACGCATAGATTCCCTCCGTCGCTGTTCAAAAAACTCGATCATAAACTCGCCCATAATCAATAGGACGTGACGTCCTTTGCTGGGCAATAAATGTTCACTAAGTAGAAATTCGTTCGACATGCAAGCCGTTGTGCTTGTTCTGAAGAGAGAGTGGTTCAGTGCAGTATTTTTAACTTAGGGAATTTTCATAGATGATTAACGTCTCGGAAGTCTAATTTGTACACCGAACGTGCCTCTAGATGAGATCAGAGAGTTACTGAAACTATTATGTGGGAGGGATCTTCTATGGGGTGGAATTCATTGATGACACGAGCACTCACGCTGACAGTTAGCGTCTCTGCCTGAATATCATAAAGGTATACGAACAACGGTCGTGGTGAAGCTTTTGGTGTTGAAAGTCCGATTCGCCGCCTGAATCAACAATTTGGAATCCATGGCGACTTTGGGTAAAGTCGGGAGTCCACATTCAATCTCCAAGTCAGAACTATCTTGCAACTCTCCACATAGGCATTTCTCTACCTATACTGTACGATATGCAGACTCAGTCGCTGTCGCAAGCTAATATAGGAATCGCTCTGGACTTGAAGCTCACAAGTGACATTTCGACGACCCAAGGAGCTGTCAGATCCTAGACGTAAGTAAATCTGCCTATAAGAATCAAAGATATATTGTAACATAGTCTACTGAACGGTGGAAGGGTATACATTAGACAATAAATCCAACTCTCGTTGTGTATTTGGAACCCTTGATTGCTTCAAAGAACTCGAGAGGTATGCCGGATTTATATTTCCCGTGAAGAATGGCAAACAGACCTGCTCATCCGCCAGAAAGGATTGGCGTTTTATCCATTTAGCACAATCAAAGTCAGCGATGAAAACCCGACCGTCTGCGTTATCACCATCCATGATCTCTGCTGTATGAGGACCTTTTAATGCCCTTACGAATGCTTTCCTGGATATTTCAAAGCAGGCGAGTTATCGAGCAAGATGCAAATAGCAGTAAGCCATATTTATCTTTCTCGCCAGGTAGTTGTCACCTGTTTAGCGCATTTTCCAATACGATCGCATTCTCGTCGACAGAGGCTTACACCTACATCAGACATTAGCATACCTATTAAGCCAGAATCTGGGTCACGGAATGGGCCATGTATGTCGACGATGCCTCCGATACCATGGGCTTGAGACATGAGGCAGTACACTTTGAATTCATTCTTCAATTCCTCCTCTTGTTCATCGCGAAAGGCTAACTTAAACACGAGATTTTTCCTCAGCACCTTTCCAGATTCCAACATGACCCCCGTCTGAGCCGGGTAGGCAATCCCAACTGCACCGTCACCCAATGGCGCCGACTATTTGAGGGTGAAATACTCCACCCTACTAAACTTTTCTGCGCAAATGAATTCTTTGTCCAGTCCGTACCTTCGGAAGATGTGTCACGTATGTATACTTATTAATTTATCGAGGAGAAGACACCATAGTGAGTTCTAACTTTCAATGAACCAATTCTTTGGAAATCTACATGATCAAATGAACGCACTGGCAGATGATAAAAGGAGAATAGCTCACGGAATCCTTTACATCTATTCGCCTAGGTGGGCTAAATGCTCGATGCCGGCGCTTGGGACTCAACGTCTCTTTATTCTCGAGACTATCTGTAGAACACTTTTCGGAGTTGGATTGCAGAGTGTCCACAAGTTTCTTCCCCTCCAGCATATATTGTGGGATGGCTATGTGAAGATCAATGTGGAGCTTTCGATAATGAGGATCTTGAATGCTTATCATTTCGATTGCTCCAGAGAGGTACAGGGCCTGCAATGCTCTATGTCGAATTCCAATATGCTTGTATCGTCCAAAATTAAGGATGATGTACGTTGTATCATTAATTGCTGCGGTACAGTCGCGGACAAGCAAAGTCAACAATGTTATTAATTTCAGGCATATTAATTCATCGGCCCGCACACGGGCGCGGATTGTCCAGTCGGCACAGTCAAAGTCTATGATGAAGACCTTACCGTCCGAGTTGATTGTGAGATTGTCAGCTCTAATATCGTGACGTCCAACTTGCGCTCGATGAAGGCTCTCAAGCGCCCTCGTGAAAGCCTCCCTGCAGATGATAAAACATCATGTCAGTGTTGATAAAAGCAGCAAGGATGGAGTGTAATCATGATTGTCTTTCCCCCAAAGTGGTCGTCACCTGCTCGATGAATTTTCCTGTACGCTCCATCTCTCGTTGGCGAGGACTGTTACGTCTATCGGCCATGAGAAGACCGATTACATTCGATTCCGCATTATGAAAAAGACCGTGTATATCAAGGATCCCTTCAATGCCATCCGCTCGAGACATGCGACAGTAGTTGTCAAATTCGTGTCTTAACTTCTTGTTCTGCTCTTCTGTGAATGCTAGCCTGAAGACAAGGTCCGCCTTCAGAGCGCCCCCACTGCCCAGATGACAGGGCAACTCCCGCTTGAGCGGGATGAACGACTCCAGCTGCACCACGACCGAGTGGCGCTAGTAATTTGAGGGTAAAATATTCTTGATTGTTAAGTTGTTCCTGCTGACTTGGGCCCTTTTTCCAGTCCGTTTCTTCTGAGGGTATATCACGCTTGCACGATTCTCCGATTCGTATGGACAAGGAAGGTATGGACGAACAAAATACGCTATAGTCTAAGTTAACGAGGGCCAGTTTTCGATCAACCAGCTGTTTGCCTATCTATTTGACTTGATCAAGGCAATGGCGCCATAAATGAGAAAGAGATAACTTAACTTAGTAACTCTAACTCGATCAAATATGTAGTTACTAACTGAAGCAGTGATGTGCGGGTGGTACTACCACCCGCACATCACTGGTTACACAGCCTCCGTGCCCGACACCAACTCTTTTGGACTGTCGATATAAGTTATTCAGATCAACGCTTCCCCAAATGTCCTACATTGAATACTATGCTAATACATACACACATTGTACATATACACTCACCAACACAACTGACTGCAAGATTGTGGTCGAGGTGTGGTCAGGTGCGATACAGAAATTGCCTAGAGCAATCAATTGTGTTGAGAAACTCACGGAGTAATAAATTTCGAAAATGAGATATAAATATGAGTATCAATAAAATAAAGAACCCGTTCAAATTCGAGGTTTGACGAGTCCGTGGAATAATTTATTGGTAAAAGGTTCTCAAGAAAGGTGAAAATCAATATCGATTGAATTTCCCGTCAAGAACATCGTTCAAGCGTTTCAACTCTGCGGCCAAAGCTTCGTCGGCCTCTGGCCATTCAGCACAGTCAAAGTCGATTATAAAGACCTGACCATCCGAGTTAATGGTTAAATTGTCAGGTCTCATATCACCATGCCTAATATCTGCTTTGTGAATACTTTTAAGAGCACTTACGAATGCCTTCCTGCATATTGTGATGCATATTAATAATGGTGGTACAAGATATTAGAGGCGATATTCACCTTTCTTGCCGTGTGGTTGTTACTTGCTCAGCTTCCTTTCCAATACGTTGAGATTCTCGACGACGGAGTGAAGTGCCTCCGTCACCCATAAGCATACCCATTACACCCGATTCTGGATCATGGAATAGGCCATGAACGTCGACTATGCCTTCGATACCATCCTCTCGAGACATGAGACAGTAAGCTTCGAATTCATTCTTCAATCTCTCTTGTTGCTCATCGTTGAAAGCTAGCTTGAATACCAGATTTTCTTTCAACACTTCTCCCGATTCCAGGGTGACCTCGGCTTGAGCAGGATGAACGACGCCGACCGCGCCATGACCCAGGGGGCCAGCAGTTTGAGCGTGAAATATTCTTGGCCATTAAATCTTTTCTGCTCATCTGGGTCTTTAGTCCAATCGGTGTCCTTTGAGGAATTTTCGCGCATGCATGACTCCCCGTGTCGTATGAATGAGGAGGGTACCGGCGAAGAAAAGGCATCATAGTCCAAAGTAACAAGTGCCATTTTTCTATGGACTAGCTCTTTGGAAATCTAGCTGACTGGATCAGATAGGTGGGATCGCTTATGTATAATCAACGACTCACGAGTTTTGGCGCCCTTGCTCGTTCATGAGGGCTGCTAGCTCGACGCCGGCGCTTTGACTTTGGTGTCTCTTTGTCTTCAAGACCATCCGCGGGACGTTTCTTAACTTTGTTTGGAGATATCTTCTCGAGATCCTCCGCAAGTTTTTCCGTTCCAATATATCTTGAACAATAGCGATATGTAAGCCGACATGGAGCTTCCGATAATGAGGGTCCTTGATATTGATAGTGTCTATTACTCCAGAGAGGTAAATCGTTTGCGAGTCTCGATGTCGAATCCCGATACGCTCATACCGTCCACAATGGAGGATAATATAAGTGGAATTGTGAATTGCGGCTGTAGCCCAAGCCTTCGAGAGTGTCAGCGAACGGACTGAATTTTCAGATAGTAAGCTGAAATGCCTACATGTTGGAGATAGTGTCGAAAGTCTGGGCGATAGGCGGCTCGCACTGGGGCTCGCAATACGGTTACGAATTTCCTTGCCTTCGGGACGTATTTCCTATCCAAGAATGCCTCCTTGCCCCGGGAAAAAGAACGAGCTTTTAATTTTTTGAAAGAGATTTGGAGTCGGGGGCGGTACAGCGCGTGTTTTGATCTGATATCCCTGAGTGCGAGATGTCTCCCAGATGAACTTAGTATCCTTTACCACGTTGTGGAAAATTGCCGTGAATGTGCCTATCATAGGAAATATATGCCAAGTAGCCAGTCTGGGGTTCTTTTCCAGTATCTCGCGTAGAGTTCTCTTTGTAGAATCAGATAAGCCTCTCTCCATTTGTTCCGTCTTGAAGTCGACTTGCCCGCGGGGATGTTCAGCGATGCACATAAATCCTTCCGACATGAATGGCGTATCGTGTCGACCGCCAAATGAGACATTGAACATATAGTTCCAAGTATCTATATGAGGATGTAGACACAGTTTTGATGCATATGCCTGGCTTATGGCACCAACATTGTCGAAATAATACCATCCCACTGTGTCAGAATCCACGAACTTCACTGGCGACATCTCGAGTTGAAAATTGTAATTGGTGGAGGTGAATTTGTGGTCGCTATTCATGAAGTCTAGAATTGCATTGTCGCATGTTGTGGATAATAAATGAGGGATGGATGGAAGATATACCACGTTCTTTAGGACGTGGTTGGAACCGATATGTCGATCATAGAAATGTAAGGGTGATGTGATCGCTTGCTCTGGAGATCCCTCGAGGTCGGGTTGAGTTATGCCAGGATTGTAGTTAGCTTTGAGAGTCGCATGCAACAGAGGTTGAAATGGGTCTTCTCCAAGTGGCATCGTGTTTATGGTTGAACGTTCAAGTTATGAAAGATGTCGCCTAGTCTCTTCGATGGCATTGCCGATCATCTGACCTTGTTTATCTTGTCACATGTCTGCATACCGGTACCGTATGCCTCAATATGGCGTTTCCGGTTATTTTTAGATTGAGTATTTATAGATATCATCCACAATGTCTATTAGTATTAGGAGAAGGCCTATACGGTTGGCGGGAGCTCCACAACAGCCTTTGCACTTTTGACGCTTGAACCTTCGAACTTCGAACTTCAACCCGTGTATTTTCCACGGTCATTTGTAGACATGCCATTTTTAGAATCATTTTTAGTAGATAAAGGTCGCCAATGGACTATAAAAGTGCTATAAAGAGCTCAAAATGGCGTAAATTTGATGTACTTCTGAGCAAAGGAACTCATGCAATCCCGGTATTTGTAGAAGAATGGAAAGTTTGAGTTCATCGTGGAAGCCAAGTTGAAGCCGAACGACTTGAATATTTGTACGTGACTACGGTACTTTCAGCGTCCCCTCCAAAAATTATTGAACAACTCTGTAAAGTTTTGCGCAATCTCTTGCCGGTTATTTCAATGGAACACCAATAAACATGAGACTTGTCAATCATTATATCCATACAATTGGTAGGTTCGGTCAAGGCTAGATTCCTAGTAAACTCTGAGTAAGCTTGACTCTTAATAGGGTTATCTAGCAACTATGCCTCAGGATAGTTTCTGGATATTCCATGTACTGTGAAAAGGAATGTGTAATTAAATAATAAAGTAGACATTCAAAATTTCGCAGTCACGTGCAAGTATTCGAATCAGTCAGCTTCAACTTGGCTTCATCGCTGAACTCAAATACCGGATTGCATGAGATCTTTTGCTCAAAATAACATAAATTTTGAGCCCTTTGTATCCCTTTTACGATCTTATACTCGGGAAATTGACACTCAAAATGGTATGCCTACGGATGACCATGCGAAATACACAGGTCGAAGTTCGAAGTTCGAAAGTTCAAACGTCAAAAGTGCAAATCTTGCCGTGTAGTTCCCGCCAACCGTGGGCTATACAAGAAGTAACCAATGTCTATTTTCTGGGAGAATATGTAGACGAGACGTAACCAATGTCTATTTTGTTGATAGAAGACTTGTACGAGACAAAATCCGTTTAGATGAGAAGAACCATATAGATGGAAGATGGAGAGGAAGAAGGCGGGAAGTGAGATAATGTAAGTGGCGAGCGATAGTACTTAACTGTGAGTCACAAAAACTAGAGTAACGCATTCTTGAATGCCCTTAAGTCGTTGTCTTTGTCCACCCCCGTCGGAGAGAAGGACGCATAAGACAGACTGACTAAGGACACTTTATTGTCTTTATTTATGACAATGTGACTGTTCATGATATTTTTGATAACAATGTTGTTTTCATGAAAGGCGGTTAATGCATCGTTGCATGCGTTCCTGTTTGAATCGCGTCAGAGACGTGCTTCAATGTTTAATCTTCGTAAATACGTACCTGCATCGCCTGCGGCGTACCTTTGTGACTTTGGACACAATATCTCCTCCATGTTCCAAAAGGAGAATCCTATAGCTGGGAAATATAGAGCAAGAAAACAATCCGTGCGTTTGAACGGTTGCCCTTACTTCTTTATTATGGAGCCATTTATATATTTCGTACTCTCTTATGAGAGCCTGAGACTCCATGTCGTTTCGGGTGATCTTCACAACCAGTGGCTTGGAGTAGTACACTGGGATCTTTGAGCTTGAATTTTTGTTAATGGCCCCTAAAAATACTGTGAAAACTTTTGACCGGCCAAAGGTTCTTCGAGGTCAAGGAATAGATCAAAATTGGACTGGTTGACCATCCCGTTGAATTCGCACTTCTCTAAAGCCCACTTATATGTATTTTTTGTACCGCTCAGTTCTTTTGAGAGGTTAGTGCTGTGGAAGCGAAGAGGGATTATCGAATGCTCCTTCAAAGACGACATAATGTCCTGTGCCATCAGTGATAAAATCAGCTCAAACAACGTTTAACATAAAATTAAACCTTACAATATCTGAGTCAGAATAGTCATGTTTGCTGGTCAGCGACTGCTCGTGCTGCATAGTCTTGCTTAAGGTAATTTTTTCTGCACGTAAGTTGGTAATGTATCGATTTGCAATCGATGAATATTATCCAGATTTGTCATCGCCTCTAGCTGACGTGCACGCTCTAAAGCGTCCCTATAAGCCAAAATATAACACGCAACAAGAATCTTCGCATGACTGGGAGCCGTATCAACGTCGCAGTTGATTAATGGAGACAGAAATAGCGTTTGTGTTTCTCGATGACGTATTCCGAACAACTCCTGGTTGCCTGAGGAAAATATCAATATCGACGTTCCCTCAGCCACCGCTTGCATCCAGTACTAGAATTATATAAAGTAGATGAGCAGCAACAGGAGATGACATAATTTTGGTTAGTGACGTGCCTGCTGACAAGCGAAAAATACATCCTTTTTCTTTCCGGTTCAACAGGTTGGGGTCGCAAAATTTTGGAGGGCTTGGGCATATTGTTCCGCGAGCCATCTATTATCTGCTGAATAATTGTGGAATCATGGCCGGGCTGTCTACCCGTGACCACCAATCTCCCATTGATTCGGTGTGCACTAGACTTACACCTCGTCGACTCTTCATCATGTTGGGACCTTTCTTCGCAGCCAGTCCATTTGAACTCCCCTCCAAGCTCGGGAGATCATTGATTACATGTGGCCCACATACAAGACTTTTAAACTCCCATGTGATGAGGGTGTCGAGAAGATATTTGCGAAGCAGTTGAATTTCTGATAAATTTTCGGCCGACAGAAAGTGTTCGGCCTCGGTGTTGAAAGTCAGAATTCTGTCTGCGATTGCTTCTGTACGTCCCGCCTTCTCCGGTAACTGTAGCTGAAAAATACTTTTCCATCCGGCCTTGAAATTGAGGCCAGAAGCTATCTGTAGATACGGTTCATTCATTTTATGATATCTCGCCGCCAAGGTAGCCTCGTTGGTGATGGAGACATTATTAGGAATTGAACGTTGGGTTTCAGGAAGCGGACCCGCCGTGCGTAGGTATTCGCGGCTCTCTGTAATGATCTTATCACAGAACAGGGATAATGTTTGGAGGAGATTGTCGAGGACCACTATTTTCTTGAGTCGCAGATCGCGATGAAGGTGCAAATCATAAAAATGAAATGGTCTCGTTTTATTGTTCGTCGTATGGTTGATTGCCGCATTATATCTGGTCGAAGGATGCTCGAAATATTGATGAATGGCCGCGTCGACATTAGGAGGAGAGACTGGAGAGTCGGCCTCCAGTGCGGCAGTGTTGACAGTACTAGCATTGCGAGGCGAGTCATGAAGGGCGTCATCATTGTCACTAGAGATTTGGCTACGAGATCTCTTGAGGGACGACCGAGCCACGGGGGCCTGTACCGAGTCGGGCTGGGCTGGCTCTGCAGAAGCCATAGGATAATGGATTATAAAGATGTGAAGGAAATGCACGAATTCTTGGTTGGCTTGAGCTGGCGTAGAAGTCAGATCTGGAGCTTGTATTTATGCTTTTCACAACAGCCAGTGATACTTGTACTACACCTAAAAGTAGAAAGGATACTTCGAAACTATTGTAGTAGGCGGCAGTGATAGTAGCAACAGATTTTTAGACTCGTTATTGTTATGTTACTATTTTAATCCAGCTGAACATCGTCTGACGCTAGGTGACAGCTGCTTGCTCACCCACACCAACGTGTCCTTCTTCTCGTTTCAAACCCTACTATTAAACAAGGACTCAGGTATCTCACGTCAATAATGATCAATCATAGGCGCTAAATTATAAGTTTACTCACCCAGCTCTGTACCTTTACAGTTGACGTTTTTTTTTTTTTTTTTCTTGTAAATTTATGTCTATTGGGGCTTGGCCCCATGCAGACCTAACTAACGATTACAATAGTATTTAACAGCACACTGCGTGCGACTCCTTTCCCGTGGACCCCGTGTGCACCGTCGAGGTACGCCTATAGGATCGGACTATAGCGATCCCCTCCTTACAGTTGACGTTAGAGGCTCTCAATTTAGTATTGAACCAGGTTGGTGGTCAGCTTGTGAAACAGAATGTCCCCCACTTCCAGTGTTCATTACTGTGTCAAACAACATTTGCAAACATCGTGTTCGAAAATCGTAACCACTATCAAATTTCCCTGCGTCACTGTTTCCATTTGAACATTCTGATTGTGTGGGTACTCTATGTTGGGGTTTCATGAAGGTCCGCGCGTTCATAACCGAGAGAATCTAGTCCGCCTAGAATTAAAGGGTTACATTACATTTGGGGATTTGGCGTTCCTTGAATCTTATTATTCAATTCAGTTGACATGGATACACATCAGGTTGAAGTTTTGGACGAGTACGTGTATACGGAAACACACACTGGATTCAGAACAATGAATAGTGTGGATGGCAATACTCCCCGGAGCATTCGCCATTCGCCGGCGAGGCGATACCTAGCGTGGGAAAGTGGCGATACTTGGCGATTGGCGAAACTCATTATTACGTAAAATTTGAGGTAGTCTTTGTTGTTTTTGAACATAACGAAGTAGAAACAAAGCAAAAACGATTAAATAAATATGGTTATGCTGCATAACTGGTATGCTGTCTGGACAGTCCAGGCATTGCACATCTTGCCGACTTTTGAAGTACTCGAGAATAAAGTCGTCTGCTGGGTGCCACAGCCACCACAAGACGGCATGTCGGCGGAGCGTATCAAGGGAATTTCAACAAAATCAAGACGCGCACCGGCTTCTTGTCGGCATATAGCGGAGTTCGATGTGTTTGATGGAAACCACTGATGAACGATCACAAAACAAACAAATGATCAACACAAATATTTAATATTTGTCGCCACCTTCTCGCCAGGCTGTTTTGGCCGGCGAGTATCGCCATGTGGCGATCGCCGGCGAGGCGAAATGGCGACGTTTTGCCAACAACACTAACAATGAACAGTATTGTTTTTCGTTTCTTTCGTTGAACTTTTGTTCTTAGTTTATAAATAGATGTGTTGACAACAGGTGATCAGCGGCTAATATTAGCTCATGGCCAATCGCTGTGAGAATTGAATACAGCCTATTTCTTCACGCAGATGCAGCGTGTAAGAGGTATATATCTCCCAAAATCTCGGAATAGAGCCCAGAGCTAAGCAGGATCTGTGATGCTATGTGTATGTTGGCTATTTTATGTGCTTGACTGGGTTCAGTATACATCGCAATTATATTGGCCTAGCTTAAATTCTCCGGCGCGAGCTCCTAGGCCTTTTGTAACATTGTTTTTATAGTTTCCTTGAATCTTTCAGTCGAAAGTACGTGTGAGTGGGTAGCTTGATTATGTGTTTTTTCATTAAAAGTTGTACAATAAGGTATGTGGATTTGTGTTCTAGTAAGGGATGTTTTCTGGCTAAAATTAGTGACTTTCTTCACATTTTGGACAAGAGATGCGAAAGCGTCTGTCGTGGTGGCCATACTTAGGCCAAATACTCATCAGATGAAGCAATTCACATTGGATCCATTGTTCTGGTTTCAAAAAGACCAAGAAATTAATAAAGGGCTCCAGGTTTGTGGCAGCCATTTTTTGTATAATATCTTTTGTGCCAATGCAATAGACGTGTCTGCAATCCCCTGGAAACAATCTCATCCAATTCTCGCCTGATCCGAGGTCTTCATATGGGCATTTCGGAGTCTGATGCGCCGTGCCGCCCTAGTCCCTTGCGACGCGTCTATTTTGTTGGACAATATCCGGGCTCCACTTTCAATATTGTCCCCTTCAAATCTTTATTCAGCCGTTTTTCTTAGAGGAGAGAATCTGAAATCCAACAGTCAAACTGAGTGTGAAACTATCAATTGAGAGCAATCAGAGAAGGGATGAGAACTTCTCAGTGCGCAGGCCGACAGAACAATTCAATCAGACCGAAGTATGACTCTAAAGGGAAGAGTATCTAGTAGTAGCAATAGCCCCCTTTTATTCAAGTAAATTCAATTTTAATAAATAATGACATACAATGGTTCATTATAAGATAGTGAAAGGCTTTGAATTCTGAAGGACACGCCTCGCATTACACGAGTAGATCAATACCACTACCAGATATGATGCCAGTGCTAGATCCTACGCAGGTAAGGGACACACAGATACTTTTACCAACAAAAGAAATGAGACATGAGGACAAAATCTAGAAATATAGCTCAGTATACATCCCAATAATATTTGCCTCGTTCGAATTTGCCGTGAAGAACATCCTTCAGGCACGTAATTTCAGTGGCTAGCTGCTCATCTGTTCCCCCGTCAGAAAACTCGAAGTCAATGATGGAGATATGGCCGTCCGAATCAATAAGCAAATTGTCAGCTTTGATATCGTGGTGCCTGATCCCTGCTTTGTGGAGACTTTCCAATGCACTAAGAAAGGCTTTCCTACGCGTTGCAATGCTTATTAGTTAATTTGCTAACAGACAGTGGGTATCATGGGTTTCTCACCTTTCTTGCCAGGTAGTAGTCACCTGTTGGGCGAATGCCCCTGTACGTTGGATCTCCCTTTCGCGAAGAGTTTTACCACCGTCGGCTATAAGCAGTCCGAGCGCACCAGTTTCTACATCTTGAAACAGGCCATGTACGTCAACGACTCCTTCAACTCCATCCGCTCGGAACAGTCTGCAGTAGGTACGAAATTCTTCTTTGAGGATTTCTTTTTTGTTTCTGTGAACGCTAGTTTGAATACCAGGTTCTCCCTCAGCACTTCACCCGATTCTAATGCAAGCTCTGCTTGAGCAGGGTGAACAGCAGATTCTGTGCTATGACCAAAGAGGCCGAGAGGTGCCTGTAGTCTCAGAACGAAAGAGTCACGGATATGATATTCCTTCTGATTCTGCATCCTGTCAGATGTCCAATCAGAGAATTCCGGAAGCGTATCACGCATACATGACTCTCCTATTCGTTTGAAGGAAGAGGGAACGATTGAGCAAAATGCGCCGTAGTCCAAGTTTACTAATCCTAATTTTCGATGGATCATCTCCTGCGTAAACTGAACAGAAAGTTTAGGTCAATACAATGCATACAAGAAGAGATAGTAATGTACAAAGAACGACTCACAACATTGGGCGAAGTCCTGATTCTCGCCTCCGGAACGCATGCCCTACGGCGCTTAGACTTGGACGTTTCCTTTTCCTCCAGGCCATCAGCAGAGCGCTTCTTAGAAGGAGAGGTAGAAGTAGTCATGGGCTTCTGCAGAAGAGTATCAGCGAGACGTTTTCGTTCAAGTGCGTCTTGAACGATGGCAATGTAAAGACCGATATGAAGCTTCCGGTAGCTAGGATTTCGAATGGTGGCTGTATCAATGAGCCCAGATAGATAGAGGGTCTGAGACTCCCTGTGCCGAATTCCAATGCGCTCGAACCGACCACAATGCAGAATAATGTACGTTGTATCGTATATTGCTGCCCGTGCCCAAGCCTAAAGAGTAAATTCAATCAATGCAGGCTTGTTTAAACGATCACATTACTCACATGCTGTAAGTAGTGCCGGAGTTCAGGGGCAAAATCGTCTTCGTCGTCTTCGTCATCTTCGTCCACTTGGTTAAGCAGAGGCTCCGGTGCGATAATGCGTTCCATGGCTTTCGTGACGATTTTCCTCTCTTTGGGATCTCCGGCTCTCGTAGTCGAGGACATGTTACCGGCGGGTAGTTTGCTTGATAATGATTTGGCGTCTAAAGGCGGGACAGCGTATGATGTCGTTTCGTATCCTTGGGTGCGGGATGTTTGCCAGCTAAAGCCCATGTCTCCTGTCATATCTTGGAAGAGAGATATGAAAGTATGTAGCATGGGGAACATATGCCAGATTGCCAGCTTGGGAAACTTGTCGAAGAGTTCAACAAACGTGTTCTTGGTCTGCGCAGATAGCCCCTTCTCGAATACTGTTGGAAAGAAGCGATCCCCAAAAGGGTTTTGATTCACAGCAAGATGACCTTCCGCCATAGAGTATGTATCAGCTTTGCTATCTTCGGTAAACGTGAAAATGGAGTTCCATGTGTCAACACCGGGATGCACGCTTAGCTTTGATGCAAGTACGTGACATATGCTGCCAATATGTTTAGCATAGTGGTCCCTTACAGAGCCAGCGCTAGAAAATTTCTGTCCTGGTATGTCGAGATTATATTCGTAACCGGTGGAGGAAAACTGATAGCGCTTCGCTACGAAGTCTCGAGTGGCGTCATCACAAGTCCTCCCCAGTAATTGAGGGAGAGACGGCATGTGTACCACATTTTTAAGGATGTAGCTAGTGCCGATATGCTGATCGTAGAAGTCGCTGGGTGGTGAAATTTTGTCGGCTGGATAGAAGTGACGCTCATGATGGTCTGGTATAAATGGATCTCGTTGGGAAAGCTTAGGGTTATAATTGGCGTCAAAAGTCGCCTGCAAAAGGGTCTGGAAGGAGTCGTTTGATGAAAACATTCTGTTTTCATACAGTCACAGGTCTCAAAAAGAGGATTCTGTTCAGAGAGGTTGTAGTCTTCGCAGCCTACGAGGTTGAGTTGCCTTTGAGGGTGATTGGTATAAAAGGGAGCTGTAACAAATAAGAGGAGAAATGGCTCACGTCGTATGCAGCAGTGTGTATTTATACAGAATTGGAGGGCCTTATGCGGCAAAGGTGTGCTTTTCCAGAAATATTGAGAGATTTTGAGCTATTTCAGCCGTGAAAACACACAAAACTGTTGTTCTGGTTGCCAAATGTAAATCAAGGTAGCCCAGCAGTGGCTCCCGATATTGTTGAAATCGTTTATTGTCCAGCGATACTCATCGTGATCGTCTTGTGCTAGCACAATGGCCGTCGTACTTCTGCATAATTGTGTGGTTTCCGAGAACTGCATAAGAACAATTAGATTGTTGTAAGTATAAGGCGAGAGTGTTGGATAAGGGATTACTTAGGATCCACATCAACGGACTATCATTGGTTGCGCGTCTTCACGTGGATATTTCTGAGTCCGACGCGCCATGCCACACCCGTGCTCCATCGGGCGTCTATTTTTGTTGGCCGCAATCCGACATCCATTCTCAACTTCAATCTCATAATTATATACATAAATTTCTTTATAAATGCTAAGCTAATATTATCACTTTTATTGAGCGCGATTGAGTAAAATAAGAACAATAAAGGAGGAGTGGCCCACAACGTTGACCGGTCACGCCTCTCAAGAACACGCCTCACGTGACGAAAAGGTATGCGAAGTTGACCCAACAACCAAGGTAAAATAATGATAAATCAATTTCTTTCCGCTACTTATCGATTTCTCTAACAAGAACTGACGCGTATCTTGAATTCTCACAGGAAGGACTCGATGATATTGAGGGCATGCTCTCATACCGCATCGTGCCATGGACGCCAGTACAGAAAGACACCGCGCCCAGAGAAGTCGAAGAGTCGTCCAAGGCTGTCCTTAAAGAGCTTGAAACGAGATGCATAGCAGGCCAAAGCATCGAAAAGGACATCGCTGCGATCCGGAAAGTGGAATAAAAGTATGAGGATGGGAAGTACAGTGTGGACCTGGATCGTTTCGACAGGATCGCTCGGGCGGGTGAGCGCTTCTTGTCTTTTCTTTTTTGTCTTGAACGAAGCGCTGCGAGATGCGTCTTGTTTCCTATCCCAGAATGAAGCAGGACATGCAGTGTGCCGATTGTTCCAGCTGAAAGGATTCATAAATCCATACCCGTTCCTGAAGTTAATTCCACTGTGCGCAAAGCAAGAGTACTACTCGCCCCTGTAGTCCTCAAAACGCGGGTCCATCTAGTCTCCAAAGTATGTGCAAATTGACGCGAGTTTGGAACGGAACTGCTTCCTCAGAGTATTTGCCCTCTTTCGAAGGACAGCACTCGTCCGTTGAGTCCCACTTGAGGGATGGTGGTGAGGTTACAGTCGACAGGGTTCATCAGCCAGCCTCCTTCGACAGACAGAAATTGGGCAGGTATCCTTTCTTGTGCCGTTTCCTTGAGGTCCTTAAGGTGGGTTCACACATATAGGGTGGCATATATGCTAGTGTCGGAGATTGACGGTAGGAGTGTATACGCTCGACGTATTTTTGGCGTAGATATGCAAAGCCTGGATCCTCCTGTTACATATTCTTTTTTTTAAGTGCCACAGAGACACTGGCGAGTGTGACGATATGCGAGACGAAAGAACAATAAAGCGGCGATTTCACTGGAACAGCAGTGTCATGAACTTTAGAGACGGGAAGCTCGTTTTCCTTGGTATTTTATGCCTTGAGCATGAGTAGAGAAGAGCGATACGCGACTAGAGGATGTGTCGGAAGAATGTTAAACGTGTTCGAGTTGTAGTCAGTTGACGCCAATAGGTTTCAACGTCAGTATTGACTGTGATCTATTTATAGCACAGCGAATGATCGTGTGCAGAAAAAGAGAATGGCTGCAGAAATAGAAAAGACATGGATGACCATACATAACTAGGACGGATAGATATGCATGCTGATTATTGAAAAGAAGGCCATCCTGATTCCTCAGGTTGTCAATCCCACGAAGGGCACGGCTGGTAGGAGTGACTATGCGCTGGCGCGTTCGTTGGCGCGTGGCATCAGTGCGACCAGGACGGTCAATCTGACTGAGACATATGCTTAGAGCTTCTGATTGAAATAGAGAGCAGCCTTCAAAACGTAAGAGAGATTCTCTTCAAGGCAAGTTGGGCAAAGCGATTGAAGAAGTCAGGTGAATCCACGGGTGTAGACCATGTCATCTTCTAGACAGGTAGGCTGAGATACAGGAAAAGAATAAATGACATGGTAGATAGGAAGGAGAGATAACAGGTGGACTGCGTACTGGCTTCGACGGATATCTTTCCCAGTGCAGCGTGAACTGCCATTGCGGCCGACTGCCGGAGTGCTATTTTGATACGTTATATATATGATATCTGAGAGATACAGTGAATACTCAACAACTTGACCTGTACCAGCACGCTCTCCATCTTGGTAGTGGTGGTCTGAGGCATATTGGTGGTATTCAAGGTCTTGGCACTGAGACTTGGCACGTGTTCCTCGAAATGTCAATACCAGAACCGAAACGGGAAGGGACAGTCGAACTGACTCTGACTGGACCACCAACATCTCCTCGAATCCTTGTATGACTTCCAGTCCGCGTATCTACTTATTCTTTAACCATGACTTCTCCTTCTCAGCCGCTAAACATAAAGTCTAACCCCAGACTTGCTCTTGGCAATGACTCGGACGTCCAGCCTAGCTCCTATACCCCATCCCAAGGCACACCAGACCTGCGCGCTCTCCGAGCCCAGTATGCTGGCACCCCACCGCCTCCCAATATCCCACTGCGCGGTGCGGGGACTCCCACAAGCCGTGCAGGTGCAGCAGGAGCCTCGTCTTCCGCGACCTCTCTGCTGCCGACACCCCCTCGAACAACGAGCTCTCGCCCTCGCCCCTCAGACCAGGTCCTCAACCCGTGAGCGGGCTCTCAGCTACCCGACAGACCCCCACCGGCACCTCCAGCTCTGACTCCGCGCTGCCCGCCCCCACCCCCACGAGCATCGCGGACCTCGACGACCTGCCCGCAGAGGAGAAGGCCAAAGTCCTCGCCCGCCATCTCGTGGCGAAGGAGCAGCGCACCAAAGCTGCAACTTACGATGCGCCGTCCAAGTCGGTCGCCGGCTCCGTCAAGGACGCTGCTGTTATCTCCTCCGCCGCCACCGGCTCGGACGTCGGCCTGCCCAGCTCCCGGAAGTCGTCCTCCAGTGCGCTGCAGCGTGTCGCCAGAGAAGACTCGGAGCCGTTCCCTATTCCATATGATGCCCACGGCGCGGATGTGACGTGCGTCATTTAATTCTGTCATTCATTTCGCACATAGTTCAACACTCAATTTCTCTTCTACAGCCACGACATTTACAAATGGCACACCGACCAGCGCAGGCAGGCCGCCACCCGCGTGCGCTCCGCCTCGGTCCACGCTGGGCCCAGCCAGGCGCCGCACCCCGCGTTCGAGCACATCCACGAGCCGGGCGGGTTCAGGCGCAACTACGTGCTACTACGCGCTAACGAGCAAGGAGGCGAGGAGCCCCGCATTCTGAACAACTTTATCGACTTCTTGCTGCTGTTCGGCCATTTCGTGCGTCATTCTATACTAAACCCATGACACCTGTTCATTTAATAATTTTAATATCCTAACCCTCTAACTATGTTGGTAACTCTAGGCCGGCGAGGATCTGGAAGAAGACGACGACGACGATAAAGATGACGAAGAGAACCTCGCTCCTGCTCTGGACGAGCCGTTGTCGACGGGGTTGCCCGATGTCAATGAACGCACTAGTCTGCTGGGCAGCCCGCAGCTCTCGCGGTCGCGGTCGAGGACCAGACGCCGCAAGAACTCGGTTTCGCGCCAGGGCACGGCAACTGTCACGCAGGCTGTTTTAATGGTACGTCTCTATGTTCTATGTTTGTTTACGCCGCATTGGTTTTATACCTAATCCTCCCATTTTAATATAGCTGTTGAAGGCATTCGTGGGCACTGGTGTATTGTTCCTCGGCAGAGCGTGCGTCTGTGTGCCCAACTTATCATTCAACTGACATATTTATTATCACTACACATACAGATTCTTAAATGGAGGTCTCTTATTCTCACTCGTCACGTTCACGTTCATCGCGTTCATATCGCTGTACTCCTTCCTGCTCTTGGTCAAGACCAAGTTTGTGATTTCTGGGAGTTTCGGAGGTGCGTTCTTCATCCATCCATCCATATCCATTCTCCACCCCATGTAGTGGAAATGGAGACGGAGACGGCATCACTAACCTACGCATACATGTATATCTAACTGACGTTTTATTTCTGCTCCTTCGTCAGACATCGGCGGTACATTATACGGACCATGGATGCGCTACCTTATCCTGGGGTCGATCGTCGTGTCGCAGATGGGCTTCGTAGCAGCATACACCATCTTCGTCGCTGAGAATCTTCAGGTAAGCTTCAAGCTTCAAGCTTCCTACCTACCTACCACCTTGCCAAAAACCATCGTTCCACCACTAAAACATGATCCATGCATGCAGGCCTTCGCAATGGGCGTCACGAACTGCCTCAAGCTCGTGCCCGTGCAGCACCTCATCCTCGTGCAGCTCGTCGTCTTCCTCCCGCTCGTGCTCGTGCGCGACCTCGCGAAGCTCAGCTCGACCGCGCTCGTCGCCGACGCGTTCATCCTCGTGGGCCTGGTGTACATCTTCGGCAGCGAGGTCGCGATCATCGCGCAGCAAGGGGTGGCGGAGGTGAAGATGTTCAATCCAAGGGATTTCTCGCTGTTCGTTGGGTGTGTTTCTTGCTATTTACTATACTATCCTCGGGTCCTTTCATCTTCTGGTATTTGAATTTGAGGTCGATATTGACGCTTTACCCTTTCTTTCTTTTTCAGAACGGCAGTGTTTTCGTTCGAAGGCATTGGTCTTGTGAGTAGTACCCTTTACCCTTTAACGATAGTTGACTGCATCCTGCCTATCCTTGCTCATTCTTTACGATCTGATGGATACATAGGTCATCCCTATCACCGATGCGATGCGCGAGCCGCACAAGTTCCCCAAGGCGCTAACGGGCGTCATGGTCTTCCTCCTAGGTACGTATGCACTGGCAACTCTCCACTCCCCAATATTGACTGACAATAACTATTATATCTACTTTTTTTTTTCATGAACAGTCCTATTTGGCGGCGCCGGAGCGCTCGCGTATCTCACATTTGGATCGGAGGTGCAGACCGTCGTCCTGCTGAACCTGGATCAACAGAACGGGATGGTGCAGTCTGTACGTCTCTTTCTCTTTCTCTTCATCATCTATCCAAACCCAAACCCACCCCCCACCTCCCTAGGTCCAGCTCTTCTACGCCCTCGCGATCCTGCTCTCCGTGCCCCTGCAGCTCTTCCCCGCCATCCGCATCGTCGAGAACGGCCTCTTCAAGACGCGCAGCGGCAAGGCCGACGCCCGCGTCAAGTGGTACAAGAACGTGTTCAGGTTCGGGATGGTGCTCGTGTGCACGGCCATCAGCTGGGTCGGCGCGGCGGACCTGGACAAGTTCGTCGCGTTCATTGGGTGCTTTGCGTGGTATGTTTGCGGGCTTTTTCTTTCTTTTTCAATTCCTTCTTCTCCTCGTTTCTGCTCGTCTTCTTTCCTCCTCTTATTATTCTTCTGTCACCGTTATGAGAGAAATTTACTGACCGTTTTCTTTTCTTTTTGGTGTGCAGTGTGCCGCTGTGCTATGTGTACCCGGCGATGCTGCACTACAAAGCGTGCGCGCGAACGCGCAGAGAAAAGCTGGCCGACATCACGCTGATCGTATTTGGGCTCGCTGCATGCGCTTATACCACGGCGCAGACGTTGAAGGTTCGTCGGCATTCCTTCCTTCCTTCCTTCCTTCTATTTTGCTTTCGAAGAAAGAAACGACACTGACGTGGATTTTACTTTTTTTTTACCTTGTTACAGCTGATGATGGCACCGGCCCCTGCCAAAGACTCTCCATACGCCCACTGCAAAGGCTGAAGCAGCGTTGGTTCATTTCTCTCCGGACTTTAAAACCTAGAGTTTAGCTTCGGACAACAGACACTGCCTCCAACCTTCACTGTTTAACTCGTTCGCACGCACACATGCACACATGCTCATTCGTCTATCCATCCATCCACTAAATTATCGAGTACTAAATAACAGAAAGAAGGGCCTTTCAAGCTCTTCTTCCTCCTAATATCTACACCTCCATCTAAATGCGCATTTCCTCCTCATCTCCGTCCTCCATTTCCCAGTTCCTCCTACTGTTAGTACTACTACTGCTACTACTACTAGACCTCGTTGCGTGCATACATTATCTGTCGCTTGCTTTTATTTAGCTTCCTTGTTTTCAAAAAGTTGCTTACATGCTTACAATACATTCGTACTGTGTTATATGTTTCGTGGAATCCAGTGCAGTGGCGCGCGATCCTCAGTTACTCGGGATGAAAGCGTAAATGGGGTGGTCGCCACGTGAAGAGGTTAAACAGTTTCCAGCAGCAGACAGATATAGTATCGCGCAGATGTTAACTTTGGCCTTCGGAGACATTGGCGAGTTTACAATGAGTGAGATGAAGAGAGGACACCTTTTCACGAATACAAATGTGAGGATATTTCACGGCCCACAAGGCTGCTGACAACAAATGCCATTCATAATTGCCAACCCAAAAGTCCAGCTAAGAACTCATCAAGGTTTACAATTCGGTTCCGCAGATAAACAATATTTTTAAACAAAAAAATAGTAATGGTTGCATTATGCTGAGGATAGAGGGAATCGACAGAGGAAAAAGAAACGGCTGGTCATATTCTACAAGAAAGACGGAAAAACATAGATAATTACGCATGCATGCTGAATAACAAAATGAGGGCCGGCCTCCCCGTCTCAATCCCACGACGGGCTCGATTGGTACGAGTGACTACGCGCTGTTCCATTTTGATTTTGCGCAGGGCTCGCAGGGGACCAAGGCGCCGGAGAAGTTGGACTGTAGCCTGGAGAGGCGGGTGCTGCAGACGATAGGTCAATAACAAAAAAATCAAACGATGACAATGCTTACAATATGATGGAGCTAAGATTGTCGAAGAAATATTAGCATGGGTCTGACAGACAGATACTTGAGCAATGACTTACATGCTGGCGAGTACGCCGGTGAGGTTGGTGCTAATTGAGAACAATAATCAGCTTCAAAAATATCATCCAAAATGTATAGAACCTACAATATTTCGGTGACGAGGGCGAAGCCATAGGGGAAGTCGGTGAATATTTGGGTGAAGAGGGGGACATATGAGCAGGGGCTGGACGGAAATGTTGATTAGAGAATTCCACAAGGCGGTAACGGAGAACTTACAGGCTAAGCACAATTAAAAAGTGGAAATAAATTTATCAGTAACCGAAAGCGATAGATCGAACTACAAAACTTACTCGGGAATCTAAAATAATGATCATGTTAGTGATATGAAACCAGAGCAAAAGCTTTCAAAGACATACATCTGGGAGAAGCGGGACTGAAAGATGGACTTGTCGGCGAATACCTAGGCGACGTCGGGCTGAACGACGGCGACTGTGGGCTATATCGCGGTGACGTAGGCGAAAACGAAGGAGAAGTAGGCGAGTATCTTGGACTCGTCGGCGAATAACCAGGAGAAGTCAAATTGAGTGCAGGTGACGTAGGCGAATATGTTGGAGACGTCGCCCCTCTTGACCGATCGTACATGGGAGACGTCGCATATGGTGATGTACCGAACGGCGAAGTCGCACCGCTGAATGGCGATTGTGGGACAAAGCTTGGTGAAGTCGGTGTATATGCATTCGGCGAGCTGGGGCTGTAACCCACACCACCCGGAGACATCCCTCCGGCACCAAGCGGACTCTGACCGTAACCAAGGAACTGGAAGTTCGAGGCATCTTCTCCAGTATTGGACGCGAGAGGAGAGAACGAAGCCGAAGCTGGGTCGCCCTTGAACAGCCCATCCTGCCACATCGGTGAGTTGGTGTCGTAAGGTGTCATGGCTACCTGTCCAGGGGTCATTCCACCATCGATTTGTGCCGCCAACATCGACTGAACAGGTAGACGATGATCCACAATAGCGTCTTTCAACATGTCGATATCCAATGCCACCTCGAACGAGCCAGTCCCCATAGGCGCCATCTGGCCGAACATGACGTTCTCCGCAATACCATGACAGTCATCCTTCTCGCCCACAGCCGCAGCCTCCATCAGGATTTCGACGGTCTCCTCGAACGAACACCTCATCAAAGCTCCAGTATCGGCACGATTGATACCATGTCGAGTGATAGCCATGAGCGTACCACGATGGGTCATGAGGTCGCAAAGAAGAGCAAGATGGCGGTAATTGACATAGGAACCATCGAACTCGATAACTCCACGAAGTTCCTTCAGAATCGCTGCCCGCGCTGCCTCGATACCCAATACATTGAAAATCTCCACGCAGCTGTTCGAATATGTCCTCGTAAAGTCGACACCGTCGATGCACATAACCGTCTTCAAGTTGACACCATCGGTTTCCAGCACCCACTCCTTCTGTTTGTCCGTCCTGATGGTGCCATCGCCCGTAACGATGACCTGATCCTGCTCCGTCAAGAAGACACGATTGATGCCCTTGACACCACGAAGACTGACGGAATTCAACATCGTGTTTTCGAGTTGACGAAGGAAGATATCCTCCTCAATCGAGCCCATGCCATCATCCTCCTTGTCTGGACTTCCCAACACACGACAACGGATAACCAACTTCTCACAGAGTTATCTTCACTCCAGATGACGAAAAGATCGGTCTTGAAGCTCTCGGCGATACGGCCAGCTACATAGTGCATCGTAAGCTTCCTGTCGATCATCTTCGCACGGTCGAGTTCGAGACGGAGAAGCCATGGCGATTGCAAGTGAAGCTTCGCCTCGATCTCTTCATCAGGAATGGCAAAGAACGATTCCACGAATACTGAATCTTCCTCGATAATAGTCGAAGTCGGATCCGGGTCGTACCAAATCTCGACAGCGGCGGTGACGGTTCGGAGTGAAGTATATGCAAGCTCTTGCTGAACATTCTTTGCCAGATCGGCCGAACGGGATATTTCTGGTTCCAGGTATACAGTCAAGGACGGGGTCTTGATGTTCGTGGCGACGTTGATAATCTCTTTCAGACGCGGCACACCGAGGGTGACGTTCTTACTAGAAACACCAGCATAATGGAAAGTGTTGAGCGTCATCTGCGTGGCAGGTTCTCCGATAGACTGCGCCGCCAATGTACCGCACATCTCCCCAGGGTGGACAATCGACTGATTGAATTTGGTTTCCACTTCACCGATGACCCAGTCGAAGGCCTCTCGAGTCAAATGATACTTTTCCAAAACTCGGCGGGACGCAAAGGTGGCACGAAGATGCATCCTAAAGTTAAGAGTAGCGTTCTCTTGGCCTTCTTTACTGAGATGATCATCACCGCGCACGAAGAAAGCCTTTGGCCGAGTTCATTGACGGAATCGACGATGTATGAAGTCGAGGTCACTCGGTTTTCGCCGATCGACATGGAAGATTTGGATGGCGTTCTGGACGATACGATTGAGGTTGACGGGAAGGTAATGGGGTTGGGTATTGGGTACACGAGGGAAGACAAAATCTCGGAGGAGCCGTCGATCCTCCACCAATCGAGCATATTCTTCGTCGAGCTTGGCTTGAAGCTCCAAAGAGCTGTCATCGATGCCGACCTGCAGAACACCGGGTATGAAACCGCCCGAGGGATCTGTGACATCCACGCGGTAACTGTGTTCGAACTCGCGATTGTTCAACCCGAAGGTCTCAATGGTCTGCTTCTCGATGAACGCACCATCCATACCGTCTTCTCCATACACGAATTGGATTAAGTCTCCCAAAGAGTTTCGGACAGTGCCATCATAACAGACCATGACGTCCTCAAGAGCCTTGACAAGCCGACGCTGAATATAACCTGTCTCGGCTGTCTTGACGGCAGTATCGATAAGACCTTCTCGACCAGCCATAGCGTGGAAGAAGAATTCTTGTGGCGTCAACCCACGAAGATACGAGTTCTCGACGAAACCACGCGACTCGGGACTGAAGTCATCCTTCGTGAAATGCGGCAGTGTGCGATGTCGGAAACCGAATGGAATACGACGACCTTCGACGGACTGTTGACCCACACAAACAGACATCTGCGAGATGTTGATGAAAGAACCCTTTGAACCAGCAACCACCATCTGCTTGACGTTGTTGTCCTCCTTCAAATGCTTCTGCGCGTATTGACCGGAAGTATCACGAGCCAAATTGAGCTGGCGTTCGACCAAACTCTCGAACGATTCACGGATGGTCATACCGGGGGCGGCTTTCAAGCGACGCGTTGCGTCATCGACGATCTGCGAAACATTCGCCTTGCGTTCCGCGATGGTTTGCGTGATGTAGGACATAGTAGCAGAATCAGCAATAGTGTCGCCAATTCCAATACTGAAACCGTTGTGGAACAGCCAATAATTGACGACCATCTGCAGACCGGTAAACAATTGGCGGTAGCCTCCGGACCCTTCGCGGAAAACGACGTGCACAAGACCACCTTGCGACGCTCCGACAGTCTTCTTCTCGACGATGCCGAAAACCAACTCCCGTTCTCGATCAAAACACCATCATCGAAAACAGGATTCGAGGATTTCGGGTCAGGCGAACGATGGAATATGATACCGCGGGGAATGGTCAAGCTCAGGATTTGTTTTCCGGTCCACAGTGGTTTCGGTTTGAGGATCGCTGGGATGGGAACGGTTCCATCCCACTCGGGGACCCAAAGGAGAATATTTTGAACCTGGTTCCAATCCAAGAAGGTATCGCAAAGTGAATTTTCGAATACCGCAAAGGGTATCTTACGATGCCCATGACGGGTTTATTGGCTTGGGGTGAGATAATCTACGCAAAGGATCAGAAAGACTGTAAAAAGAAACACGAAACGACGAACCTGTCTAGGAACCCATGCAATCTGACTCAGTTCTGCTCGTGTTTCTTCACTTTGCGGTACACTAGCAAGATTGTGAGTATGGTGTTCAGAAAGGTCCATAACGATAAACTAGAACATACTGCATATTCATCTCATCACCATCGAAATCGGCGTTGTACGGTGGCGTTCTAAACAGCATTAACGTAACGTGCCAGGCACTTGTTGCACTGTAAACTTACACCGAAAGGTTTAGGCGGAAAGCTGCCAAATAAAGCTAAAAGACCAGATAATACAGATCGTAATAAAACTTACTGGAATAAGGCATGAGCTTCACACGATGACTCATCATACTCATTTTATGCAGCGATGGTTGACGATTGAACAGCACGAAACTAGAAAAAAATTAATATCATCATAAAAACAGGTAAAGTAGAATCAACTCACTCTCCATCCTTGAGATGGCGTTCAACGATCCACCCGTATTGCAAGAAAGCGTCCGCGTTTGTTATAACGAAGATCGATGCGCTCTCCAGTGTCTCGAACGACATATCGTGCTCCAGGATACGTAGTCGGCCATTCCGCACCAGTTCCTGCAAGTACGCAATATTGTAAGGTGTGACTGATGACCAATCATTAGCTTCACACCAGAAGGAGAAGATAAGCATGAGGCTTACCCCTCTCAGGGAAAGTCAGATTCATAGCTATCGTCCTCGGCACGCCAACTTCATCCAGCTCCAGATTCGGATCACCTGTGATAACCGTACGAGCTGAGAAATCGACACGTTTACCCATCAAATTTCCACGCAGACGGCCTTCCTTGCCCTTTAGACGAGCGCGAATAGCCTTGACCGGACGTCCTGATTTCTGCAGAGCCTGCGGAATTCCAGCGATATCATTGTCCATGTAAGTCGCAACGTGGAACTACAAAAACATTGTCAGTGACGTTGATAATAGGATAGCCTGAGGGACGGCCTACCTGAAGCAATTGCTCGAATTCGGTGATAACGTGTGCAGGCGCTCCTTCCTGTTCACATCGACGTACATTGGCGGATGCTTTGATGATATCACCCAGTTTGTATGTCAAATCATCTTCACTTCGCATGGCTCCGCCATCGACAGCAATACTAGGGCGTACGGGAGGAGGCGGAACGGGCATGACAGTCAGGATCATCCACTCCGGTCTCGCGTACTCGTCGGACAGACCAAGGAGATGAAGATCGTGATCTGACATCTTCTTGAAGACTGTGTAGACCTCGGAGGGTGATAAGCCTTTTATCGGGCTGCATGGACTTGACCTCCTACAATCAAGGTGAGCATTGACATCGAGAAGATTTCAAAAGAATTAATTAAAAAACCAACATCGTCATCATCCTTCGTCTTCTTGTACTGAACGAAAAGCTTTAGGCCCTCTTTCCTGACCTGCGGTTGAACATGTCCACAGCCACCGTGGCCTTTCTTCGCGTCGTCGGCCTCTGGATCTGCGCCCTTCTTTGGGGTCATCAGGTTCACAAACCATCTTGGTTTTGCAGTGGGCCCAAACGACAGCCATGCGGGCCTTGGGGTCTCGGATGTGGCGAATCTTCTCCGAAAATTTGGGTCCGACTTATTATATGAAAACAGTGCGTTAGGATCAATACAACAAGACAAGGTTCCGGGGTGAATTTAAAAAGAATATGCAAGTAAAAGCGTCAGTATGAGGTGTCTACAAGAACATAGAACAAGATTTAAAAGACAACATAAACCGACAACACAGGGGGCAAAAGATATCGAGTAACAAGTGCAGGGCCTTCTGACTCACGTCCCTGCTGCGTCACAGCCGAGAGTGGTTGACCAAATTTCCATCTGCACAGCCAACGACGTTTTGACGGTCGAGGTACTGTGCTATTTTTTCCGCACTCCTCGTTCAGCCCCCATTTCACCGCGCAACCTCGTGTCCAACCGGTCACCGTGACAGATGCAATGGGATCGACGCGGCGATCAAGCGACCGAAAACGCGCGCCATATGATCCCCTGCCACGGGTGGAAGAACGCCCTCGATTGTCAAGGGACTAACGTGGAGCGGGTTTGGGGTTCCCCATGGGATGTGGAGAGAGCCCCAGAAAATTGGGATGGTGGGGTGCGAAACGAGTAGAGGAAAGTAAACGACGCGACTCACGATGTCGGCTTTGAGCTTTCCACAATTTACACATATACTCTCCAAAATCTTCTTTACTTTCACAATGAAACCTAGATTAAAAAGTATCGTAGAAACGCAATGTCTTCGCGTTGAACCTGAGGCAGGACGTACCAGGGTGAAAAACAGGCCTTGCCAGCTCAATATGACCAAAATGACCAGGACATTCAGACATTCCCTCTCCGCACGTCTGGCACTTGAAATTCCTATCGATAGTGCCCATACGAGGGTCCATCAGTCCACCCATCTTGGGCTTGTGAGTGGGCCTCCATGACTTCTGGATGTTCGATCTTGGCGACGGAAATGGCTTTCTATGAGTCAGAAGACGGTTTGTCAGCATAGCGGGGAAAATATGGAAGAAAGCCATTGAAAAACGCACGATTTCCTCTGGAGAAAGGATACCAAACTGAACCTCCTTCACTTTACGAATGGGAGCCGCGGAAAAGGCGAACTGATGGCCAAGCATGTTTGCTTAAATACGAAAGGTGGAGTCGGAGTTGGGGGATAATAGGACAAAAGAAAAAACGATGATTCAGAAAGAAAAAGTGTTCAAAAAGGGAATTAAGGTTGATAAATGTGATTTTGGGTGTTCCAGGGAAGACTTGAGCGCTGGTCGTAAACTTTTGAGGGGTGCAGGGTGGGAGACCAAAGTAACCTAAAAGATCTCGAAAAGATCTCGAAAAGCGGGGAAAGGCAGCTGCCGCGGCCAGGAAGTAATGGCTAACGTCTAAAAGACTTATTAGACC